>SKCR01050009.1:0-45852 GCA_019454045.1 Zanthoxylum bungeanum
CAAAAACACCCACCAATTAAATCACACCAAATCACAATATATACAAAAATTGCATGGGTTGCCTCCCTGCGCAGCGCTAAGTTTAAAGTCGTCAGCTAGACCTGACTTCTTGAACGTTAGCTGGATCTGAAAGTGTGACACTTTTCTTTTTGTCGCTCAAATGCTTCTCCCCAGTAGTGCTTGACACGCTGACTATAACTTGAATGTGTTGTTGGTATTGGGATCCAGTAACTAACGGCTCCATAAGGTAAAACTTGAGTGATCCCAAATGGACCGACCCCTAGATTTCAACTTCCAGGAAATTTTCAACCTCGAGTTGTAAAAAACACCTGCTGCCTTGGTTTCCAACTGTCTGTGCACTATTTTTTGGTCATGCCATTTCTTTGTCTTTTCTTTGTATATCTAGCATCTCTCATAAGCCTGTAGACAAAACTCCTCCAATTCGTTGAGTTGATTGAAGTCTTTTCTCTCCTGCAACTTGTGAATCAAGATTCAACTACTTCAGTGCCCAGTACGCCTTGTGTTCAAGCTCAACTGGAATGGTCAAGCTTCCCAAACACCAATCGATATGGAGAATCACCAATGGGGTGTCTTGTAATCTGTCCGTAGGCCATAATGCATCATCTAATTTTGTTACCAGTCCCTCCTTGTTGATCCAACGGTTCTTTCTATGATTCTTTTGATTTCCCTGTTTGAAACCCCAACCTGTCCATTTGACTGTGGATGGTAAGTTGTGGCAACCTTGTGAGTAACTCCGTATTGGATAGGAGTGCATCGAAGTATCTATTGCAGAAATGAGAGCCACCGTCACTGATGATTGCACGAGGTGTTCCGAACCGAGTGAAAATATTCTTTTTCAGGAATTTGATCACGACTTTTGAATCATTGGATGGTAGTGCAATTGCTTCAACCCATTTGGAGACGTAGTCTACACAACAGGATGTACAGGTTTCTGAATGATGGAACAAAGGGTCCCATGAAATCAATACCCCATACATCGAATATTTCCACTTCTAGAATGTTTTACAACGGTCCTTCGTTTCTCCTGGAAATATTTCCCATTCTCTGGCACCTATCACATTGAAAAGCAAAAAGATAAGCATCTTTAAAAAGAGTGGGCCAGAACAAACCTGATTGTAGGACTTTGGCTACAGTTTTGTTTCCGCTGAAGTGTCTGCCATATGGTGATGAATGACAGTCCTGCAAAACACTGTTGACCTCTCCTGTGGAACACATCGTCTCAATAATTGATCAGCACACCATTTGAACAGGTACGGTTCATTCCAGACATAGTGCTTGACTTCTTTGAAGAACTTCTTCCGTTGCTGAGTTGTCAATTCCAACGGCCATTTTCCTGACACAATGTAGTTGACATAGTCAGCATACCAAGGGACTTCCTGTTATTTCATGGCAAACAGCTGTTCATCTGGAAAAGTTTCTTTGATTGATAGTTCTTTGCCAGCTGTTTCTCCATTCTCAAGCCTCGATAGATGATCTGCCACATGATTCTTTGTCCCTTTCCTATCTCGAATCTCCACGTCAAATTCTTGCAGAAGAAGTATCCAACGGATCAATCTGGGTTTGGCATCTTTCTTCGTGATCAGATATTTGATTGATGAATGATCTGTGTAGACCACCACTTTGGGACCCAGCAGATAGGAGCAGAATTTGTCAAAAGCGTACACAACTGCGAGCAACTCCTTTTCAGTGGTTGTGTAGTTGAGTTGAGCTTCATTCAGAGTTCTGCTGGAGTAGTAAATGGTGTGGAAAATCTTTGCTTTACGTTGTCCTAAAACTGCACTACAGTAAAATCACTAGCATCGCACATCACTTCAATGGAATGGTCCAGTCTGGTGCTACAATGATGGGGCAGAAACCAACTTCTGTTTTAAGATCTCGAAAGCTTCCTGGCATTCTTTGGTAAAGTTGAAAGGCACATCCTTTTTCAGAAGATGCAAAGAGGTTTTGCAATTTTGGAAAAGTCTTTGATAAATCTCCTGTAAAAACCGCATGTCCAAGAAACTTTGAATCCCTGACAGATGTTGGTGGAGGTAGTTTTTCAATTGTTTCAATCTTTGCTTTGTCTACCTCGATTCCTTTTGTGAGATCCGGTGTCCAAGAACAATGCCTTCTGTACATGAAATGACATTTCTCCCAGTTGAGTACCAAGTTTGTATCTTCGCACCTTTGTAACACCTGTTCCAGATTTTGCAAGCAATGGTCAAAAGAATCTCCAAACATGAAAAGTCTTCCATGAATACCTCTATACTCTGCTCCAGCATGTCTGAGAATATGGCCATCATGCAACGCTGAAAGGGGCGGGGGCATTACATAATCAAATGGCATCCAACGGAAAGCAAAAGTACCATAGGGACATGTAAATGTGGTTTTCTCCTTGATCTTCTGGGGTGATGGAATCTGATTGTACCCTGAATATCCGTCAAGAAAGCATAGAATTCATGTCCGCCAATCTGTCTAACATCTGGTCAATGAATGGTAGCGGAAAATGGTCATTTCTCGTGGCTTATTCAGCTTTCTGTAGTCCATGCATACTCTCCATCTAGTCCCGTCTTGTGGAATTAGCTCGTTCTTTTCATAGTAACCACAGTAATTCCTCCTTTCTTTGGCACACACTGCATAGGACTTACCCAACTACTGTCTGAGGGGGTAAATGATGCCAGCATCCTACCATTTGATGATTTCTTTCTTCACGACTTCCTTCTGATTGGATTGAGTCTCGTTGATGTTCCACTGTGGGTTTGTACTCATCGTTCATCAGGATCTTGTGCATGCAAAATGATGGACTAATGCCTCGAATGTCTGCTATAGTCCAGCTAATGGCTTCTTGTGCTCTCGTAATACTCTCAGTAGCTTTTCTTCCTGCTCCCATGTTAGTGAATAAGAAATAATAACAGGTAATTCAGAAGAGTTCCAAGAAATGCATACCTGAGATGGCTCGGAAGTAACTTCAGCTCTAACTGTGGTGGTTCTTCAATCGAAGGCTTGATTCGATCTTTCTTTGGCAGTTCCAAGCTTTTAACTGGTGGTGTGCTTTGAATCTGAATGGTTTGTCAAGGTAGTTGATACATTCCAGGATTTCAGCATCTAGCTCGCTGTCAGTCATGTTGGTGATGCAAGCTTCAAGTGTATCGGTGGGATTTGGCTCAGTATTTTGAAAGATACTATCAACAATATCAACTCTGAAAACATCTTATTCCTTTTCATCGCTCGGGAATTTCATGGCTTTGAAAACATTAAAGGTAACTTTTGGTCCTGCACTTTCATGGTCAGTTCTCTTTTTTGCACATCAATCACAGTTTTACCTGTAGCTAAGAATGGTCTCCCAAGAATGATAGGTATTTCTTTGTCTTCTTCCATGTCAAGGATGATGAAATCTGCTGGGAGAATTATTTGTCGACTTTGACCAGCATAACTTCAACAACACCTCTTGGAATGCGAGTGTTCGGTCAGCAAGTTGCAATGAAACTGAGGTAGGCATGCTTCTCCAATCTGCAGTTCCTTGTAAATAGAGAAGGCATCAAGTTAACACTGGCCCTAAATCACATAAAGCCTTACCGATGTATGTTCTCCAATGGTGCATGGGACAGTGAAACTGCCAGGATCTTTCAAATCGGGGGAAGTTTCCTCTAATGATGGCGCTGCATTCTTCCTTTAATGCTACTGTTTCATAGTCTCCCAATCTTCGTTTTCGTGAAAGAATGTCTTTCATGATTTTACATAGCTGGGCATTTTTCCAGGCTTCTACAAATGGAATGTTGATGTGAAGCTTTTTGAACACCTCCAGAATCGAGCAAACTATTGTCCAGTTTGTTTTCTGAAGACGTTGAGGAAAAGGTGGAGGTGGAATGATCTTTTCTTTTTCCTTTGCTTCTTTTTCCTCCATCTGTGGACTGCATTTTGGAACGTCCTCAACTGTTGCTTTGATTCCAACATCTTTATTGATCTCAGTACCGCTTTTTAAGGTAATAGCTTGACATTGCTCATTCCCGCGGTTCCTTGGATTTGGTTTTGTGTTGCTGGGAAGATTACCTGGCGGTCTTTAACTCTGAGCGTTGGCCAGTTGTCCAATTTGATTCTCCAGTGCTTTTATGGAAGCTGATTGGCTCTGAAACATAGCATCGTACTTTTGTAATTGATTCAACACTTCTATTATTCCTGGTTCATTTATCTGTTCTTGGCCTTTGTTCTGTGCTGGAATCCAGGTGGGGATAGTTCTGCTGTTGGAATCCTGGTGGTGGATTGTTCTTTTGCCCTGAATTGTTGTCCATGAAAAATTAGGATGATTCCTCCACCCTAGGTTGTAGGTGTTGGAATATGGATTGTTCCCCTGTCTGTTGAAATTGTTGACATAATTTACCGTCTCTTCAAATTGGTTTGGTTCTGGTGCTCCTCCATATGGTGAACTTGTGGATCCAGTGGTAAGAGTCTCCATGAATTTGCATATCTGATCCAGCTTGGTGTTGACTGCTGTATTGGCTCCACTTTCATAAATTCCTGCGATTCTTTGGATCATACTCCTTTCTGTTGGCCACAAGGAATTATTGTTGGCCATTTCTTCGATTAGGTCCCAGGCTTGATCTTCTCCTTTTGCCATTAAAGCTCCTCCAGCAGCAGCATCAATTATGGTTCTCATTATTCCAGAAAGTCCATTATAGAATGTTTGGACTTGAAGCCATTTTGGAATCTCATGGTGAGGACATTTTCGGAGCAAATCTTTGTACCTTTCCCAAGCTTCGTAAAGAGTTTCTGAGTCTTGTTGCACAAAGGATGTGATGTCATTCCTCAGTTTTCCAGTTCTGGCTGGTGGAAAGTACTTTGTAAGAAATTTGGTGGCTAAAGTATTCCAAGTTGTGATGGAACCTGCTGGTAGTGAATGTAGCCAAGTTTTAGCTCTGTCCTTCAAGGAGTATGGAAAAACACGCAGTCTCATTGTTTCTTTAGCTTCTCGGTTGTAATTGAAAGTGCCACAAACTTCCAGGAAGTTACTGATGTGGGCATTAGGATCTTCAGTGCATTCCCCCAACCTGACTGCTGAATCATCTGAATGCATGTTTTGATGTCACCCGCATTTACTGGTAAGGGAGGAGTACAATGCAAGAATTGAGTCTGTCAACCACCGGAATGGTTCTGTCTCGAATGGGAATTGGTGGCGCAACCTCCAAAGGTTCAGGTTCCATGTTGACTAAAGTTCTTCTTGGCCTTCTCGCCTTTCCCTTCTCAACTGTCTGATGGTTCTTTCAATTCCGAGTCAAGCGGTCGGAGTTCAAAGCTTTTGGTTTGTCTCATGTAGTTTCTGAAAACCTGAAACACAAAGAACAACGACAATAAGTAAAAAGAAATTAGATATAAGTAAAGGTATCTAACCCCTAAACTAATAGTAAAGATAATAAGTCCCCGACAACGGCGCCAAAAACTTGACCGCGTAAACACACACGTATAACGCAAGCGCACGTATCGTTCAAGTAGTATAACAAAGTATCGATCCCACGAGGACTTAATATCTCTTCTATTAATTTTATGAGGTCAAATGATTACTAGTATCTAACAGGTTGTTTGATTGATTTGAAAAGGTGACGATTCTAAATTTAAAAATAAGTAAATAAAGTTGTTCGAAAGTAGGTTTAAGAAAATTCAATATTAAAAACTATCTAGGGTTGTGATTTCTTTTAAAATCATTTTAAAGATGAATGGTTATCTTAAAGTTGGGTAATATATTGATTTATTAACCTGGAACACTAAATTATGTGTAAGCCTCTGTCGATGGTCAGACACAAATACCCAGTTTAACCAATTGAACCATATGTCTATGTCAACCAAATTATCTGGATTCATTAAGTTTAAGTTCCAATTATGGCTACCCCCGCCCGACAGGTATATTCCTATCCTGTAAGAAAATCTATTAAGGGTTATCTATCCTCAAGGAAGATCGTGGGCTATTGAGTCTAAGGCTGAAACCTAAAATATCTATGTCTAGTTCATTTTAGATTTACCAGATCAATTTTATTAATGGCCAGTTAATGAAAAAGCATTAAGATTAAGACTCAATAAATAAATCTTTATATTACCCAAGCTATAATCTAACCCCTTATAAACGGTGATATTAAAAGTCATCACAACCCCAGATAACTATTTAGTTACACACATAACTAGGGCTAGTAAAAACTTTAAAATAAGAGACATAAGTAAAAAAAATGCGGTAAAGTAAATACTGAAAAAGTAAATTAAAATAAAATAAAATGCTAAGGTAAAAGGAATTACTTTTACTACTACTAATTTAGATATCTCCCATAAAAATATATAAACTTGTGATAACATTACCAACCGACCAATCTGGCGGTATCCTGATTAAGTCAAATTAAGTCCAACCAGCCATTAAGGCGGTAATTTGTCCATAAACCAGCCATAAATGCGGAACCAAAATAAATTACCAACCGACCAATCTGGCGGTATCCTTTTTAAGTCAAATTTTAAATAGTGAATATATTATTTTTAAGGAGATTAATCTAGATAGCAATAATAAAAGCTTTACCTTTTACCCCAGCAAGGGGGAGTTACCTCCTCATTGCTTGAAAAATAAAACTGCAAAAGTAAAGAAAGAAAAGGTTTGTGCGTAAAAGTAAATTGCGAAAAGTAAAAACTGAAAATAAAGAAAAGAAAGTGCGAAAGCGGAAATTAATTACTGGAAGCTGTAAATAAACAAACAAGATACAATCTTCTTATTTATTCATTAGGAATTTTCAAAGAAGAAAGTATGAATTTTACAAATGAAATTGCTTGGTATTTATAGGCAAAATTTTGCCTCCATCAAATCATCCATCAAATTCTCCACCAAATCCATTATTAATTTCTCCACTAATTACTCCACCAAATCCATATTGCTCCACTAATTTCTTATCTTGTTTGGTGGTGATTTGATAATTTTTATTAATTATTTATTAATTTATATTTTGCTTTGAAAATGATTGATAATGACTTTAATAATTACACATCACACACTTCTGGATGGTTCATCAATTTCGGTCATGAAATCTTTAGAATTAGAAATTATTTTGTCTTTCACAGTTTTATATCATCGAGTCTTCTTTATTCTGGCACTTGAATCAGCTCAATCCGATATCGGAGTGCAAAGTTATACCCAAACTACGACAGATGCGCAAAACTGGAATTTCCAAAACTGCACTTCGTTAAAACGCCCTTTCAAGTTTCCAATCTCCAAAATTAAAATATCAAGTCTAATAATTGCCCTTATTTGACCCATATTTCGTCCTAAATGATTTCATTAAGTCCCAATATTATTTTATCTGCAAAATAAACTAAAATATATCAAAACGTTCATCAAACCCGAGAAACTAAACAAAATATTAAGTAAAAGGGGCGGTAAATATTGATATATTTTCCGCTCATCAATACCAAATTTTGGTATTTGGTAATATGATTTTTGGAAAAAAAAAATAAGAAAAATAAATCTTCACTCTCTCTTTCATCAATTTGGGCGTGAACCTCCTCCCATTTTTCTCTCATCTTGGGCGTGAACCTAGCTTTCTTGTTACTTTATTTTTGCTTCAAAAATCTTAAGTGCTAGCACACAAAAGGGGTCATTCAAAGGTGTTAGGAAAACCTATCCAAGAGTTTGGAATTCTAAGTTCAAGCTTGGAGCTAAACCATTCATACAAAGAGGAGCTAGGAGCACAATTCAAATGAGCAATTTTGTTATCTTCTACATCCAATTCGTTCAATGTAAGTATTTCCGCTACTTCTTTACATATTCACACATCTCTTATGCTTATTAGATCCTTGGCTAGTTCTTAGAGAACCCAACACTATCATCTGTGAAATGCATGCTCCTTAAGTGTCAACCTGATGATGTAAAGAGATGTCAGATTTTAGGTCTTCATCCTCTTATATGACTGGTTCAGGTAGATCTTCTTCAAATATTTGTGCAATGGATGCTCCAAGATCTTCATTTTGAGGATACAGAATTCCATCCTCATTTGTTGGTGCAGTTGGTACTAACAGTTCAGCTTCTTAATCCTCGTCAAAATCTGAATAATAAAAATCAAACAGAGACTTTCCTGGTTTGGGCTCCTGAACTATTACCTCAGATTCCTGATTCCGCTTAGCCTCCTCCTCTACTAAAGTGTCATCGTGAAATGCTTGGTACTCGAAGGCTTTATCAGTGTCATCTGAAAATACTCATTGAGGTATGTAGTTCTGGTTTTCTGTTAATTGTTTGATCTGATCTGTCATCTTTGTATGGATTCTGCTTGACTCTGAAATTGTGCATCAATTTGAGCTTCCCGTTCCTTGAACCAATCTTGAGCATATGAATCATCTGATCTTCCTCTGATGGTTCTGGTTCTTAATGAAGATCGTAGGTGGATGGTAGATAAGATGAAAAATGCGATGGTTCTTCGTACCTTGAATGATTCTGATAATTCTGCCACCCTGAAAGGTATATACATTGATCGCTCGGGTGGTTACCATCACATATCACACGTCTCCCCATTGCGTTCTGTTGAGCAAATGTAGTATTGCTTGACATCCAATGATAATTGTTGGGCTGGACAACAGGCCTCAGAAAACCGGACTGCTGCTCCATGAATTGAGGTGTATCTTCTTCTAGTAAAGCTCGTAATCTTGCAATCTCCCAATGAAGATCCATGTCAGCCACCTGAAATCAAAAGAAAGAAATAAAAATTACAAATAAAGAAAATTAGATACAAGTAAATGAGATAGCTTCAAAATTAATAACTTAAGAAATATAAGTCCCCGGCAATGGCACCAAAAACTTGACCAATGTGAACACACACGTATAACGCAAGCACACATATCGTTCAAGTAGTATAAAAATATCATTCCCACGAGGACTTAATTCCTATTGTTGTTATTAATTATTGATACTAGTTATTTATAGGTATCTAATTAAAGGGAGAAGAATGATTGCTTTTGGTTGGTTGAATTGTGATTTGATAAATAAAATACTTAAAGACACAAAGAAAATACTAATGAAAATAACAAAAGACTCAAATATCTAGGGTCGTGATTCCACACAAATATTATTTTAAAGATGAATTGATTCTCTTCTATATGCGTAATAAATCAGTTTGCTAACCTGGAACACAGAGTTATGAAAAAGCCTCTTCCGATGGTCAGACGCAAACAACCAAATAACCTAATTAATCATATTCCTATGTTAACCAGATTACCTGAATTCATTATGGTCAAGTTCCAAT
Source organism: Zanthoxylum bungeanum (assembly GCA_019454045.1). NCBI lineage: Eukaryota > Viridiplantae > Streptophyta > Magnoliopsida > Sapindales > Rutaceae > Zanthoxylum > Zanthoxylum bungeanum. Next base: position 9,255 of record SKCR01050009.1, read on the forward strand.
TGTGGCTACCCCCGCCCGACATGTATATTCCTATCCTGTAAGGAAATGTATTAAAGTGTTATCTATCCTCAAGGAAGATCGTGGGCTATTAAGTCTAAGGCTGAAACCTAAAATCCTTTTTCCAAGTTCATTTTAAGTTTACCAAATCAATCTTATTAATGGCCAGTTAACAAGACGCATTAAGACTAAGATTCAATAAACAAACTAAAGAATTACCCATAAAAAGAAAATCAATTGTTAAGTGTGTTGATATTGTGTTTCATCACTTCCCTAGAATAAAAATAAAATACTGGGGGTTAGGAGATCCACCTTTACTATTTATAATTTAGAAATCTCACTTATTATAATACAGAATTTATCTGTGATATTACCAACCGACCACATATGTGGTATCCTCATTAAGTCAAATTTTAATTAAGTCCAACCAGCCATAAATGCGGTATCATTATTTGTCCATAAACCAGCCATATAGGCGGTAATTATGTGTCACCTAAAGACCGGCCATATAGGCGGTGTCACATTATGTCAAATAAATAAAACCAGCCATTAAGGCGGTAATCCTTTTAATTTGAATTATAATTTCCATATTATAATTAAGGGAGATTAATCTAAATTAAAGTAATAAAATCTTCACCTTTCCCCAGCGGAAATTTAACTACAAAACATAAAAGTAAATAAATAAAATGCTGTAATAAAAACTAAAAATAAAAATACATAATTTAAATATTATAAATAATTTACAAAATAGATGCAATCCTTAAAATCTAGGAAAAATCCTAAGGAAAGCACGGAAGAAATGAACTGCAAATGGCCTCAATTTATAGGCAACCTGATCGGTAACGCGTCGCGACGCGTCTGCGCGTCCCGACGCCGACGTGTACTCGAGAAGTGGATGCGGTTGGCAGTTGGCGATGACGTGGCATGCGGTTTATGTCGATGTAATGAAATATTGACATGTGGCACGCGGCAAAATTCTATCCACTGAGATGCTGACACGTGGCGGGCGATGATTGGCTGTTGGTGACGTGGCGACACGTGGCACGTTGACTCGGTTAGCTGCTGACATGGACAACACGTGGCATGCGTGTTGTCGACACCATATGATTGTGACATGTGGCACGGCGCACGTTAGCAGATCTGCTCTGATGTTGGCACGTGGCAGGCGCATCTTAACACGGTGCATTTTAGCAAACTTCTCAGATTGTGACACGTGTCCATGGCATATTTTAGTAGGCTCGGCGCACGTAAGCGGTCGTGACACAGAAGGCTTTCGCGTCGCGACATGCTAAATTACCAATTTGCCCTTTTTTCCATTTTTCACTGTTTTGGCCCTGAATTGCTTCCAATGCTTCCCAAACTTTATTTATCTACAAACCAACACAAAAACACATCAAAACGTTCACAAAACCCGAGAAACTTAGCAAGATATTAGGTCAAATGAGTGGGAAATAGTGATATAATTACCACTCATCACGGTGAACTCTTAGAAACGATAAGTTCTTGATGTACTTTTATCTGATACTTTGAGTAGTTGATTTATGTTAGACTCGTAAGCACTTAATTATAGGTTTTTAGCATTGAAAACTTGAGTAGTTGGCAAGGTGACTAGTTGAAGAAATTGCAGGTTGAAGAATGATCGTTTGCTTAGATATCTATCCTGATTTGCTTGTGTTATGATGTGTGGTATGGTTGAAAATAAAAGAAAAGTCTCTAAAGAAAAAAAAATTTAAACCACCTCTAACCGAAAAGCATGAAGCTACCCATGGGAAAGTATTAGGACCACCATGAGGAGAATTGCTACCTTAAAGGGTAGGTGTGTTGAAAAAAAAAGACAAAAGAAAAGAAAAAAAGAAAATCATACCATATTGAGCACAGAAAAAGCAATTGCAGAGCATAATTGAGATATCTAGGTTGGTTTGACCCATCGATCCCAATTTTTTAAACGAAATCATTGAGTTGGCTTACCTAGGAATCAAGCTGTAAATGAACCTTTGCACATGCACACTGTGAGTCTGGCTTAGATGATTTATTCAAAGACTTGGATTTGAGTTGCATTGAGTGTTTTGAAGGTTCTCTAATTTCATTACTGGGCATTCTTTGAGGACAATAATATGCATAACTATTAGGACTATTTCATAGCCCGTAATATAGTATGTCGATACGGAATTCCATATCTCATAGTGACGGACAATGGAGCCCAATTTCAGGGAGAGGGCACATTTAGAAACCTGAGAATCGGAACATGATTTTCAGTATCCCAAAAGGATGCGGCCGCCTTCAAAAAGGGGTAATCCACATTGACCCGGTGCAGGTAGTGGAGAGCGGAAAGCTGAGCCAGGTCTGGGGATGACAAGTCTACCACCCCGCGAATAAGGGACACAACGGGATCTTGAGCCATGAGGCCAAAGAAAACTGAACAATCACCAAATGAGAATTGGTAGAAAAAAACTGTGAGCAGGCCCAGGGGGCGCCCAAAGCTTCTATAGGCAAATGGCACCAAAGAGATCAAGGAAGGCCTAACCAAGGATAACATCAAGCCAATAGGACAAACAAAACCCATCGTAATAGGGAATGCATCCATGCATATATGTTGCATACACATAATTTTTATTTTGTGTTCGCAGGCTTTGAAAAGCGATGAGGACGAGCAAGTTGGGAATGGCACTCCGGGAATGGAGAACAGCTCCGAGAATGGAGAACAACCTTGGGAATGAGGACAAGCAACTTCTTGGGAATGAGGAAGAGCAATCCGGGAATGGCACTCTGGTAATGGAGAACAACCTCAGGAATGAGGACAAGCGACTCCTCGGGAATGAGGACGAGCAAGCTGGAAATGACACTCCGGGAATGGAGAACAACTTCGGGAATAAGTAGGAGCAACTCCTCGAGAATGAGGATGAGTAAGCCGGGAATGGCACTCCGGGAATGGAGAACAACCTCAGGAATGAGGACAAGCTACTCCTCGGGAATGAGGACGAGCAGTGGGCGAAGTGCCTCACAACCATTATCAACTCAACAGTTTTGGGAATGAATCCTAGGGGGCGAACAAATCCCAGAAGTCAAAGCCCCTCAGAGATCGAACCATCTCACACTAGGAACGGTTCGGGAATGAACCATCTCACACTAGGAACGGTTCGGGAATGAACCATCTCACACGAGGAACAGTTCGGGAATGAACCATCCCACACTAGGAACGGTTCAGGAATGAACCATCTCACACTAGGAATGGTTCGGGAATGAACCATCTCACACCAAGAATGGTTCGGGAATGAACCATCTCACACAAGAAATGGTTCGGGAATGAACCTTCTCACACTAGGAACGGTTCAGGAATGAACCATCTCACACCAAGATTGATTCGGGAATGAACCATCTCACACCAGGAACGATTCGGGAATGAACCATCTCACATAAGGAACGGTTCGGGAATGAACCATCTCACACAAGGAACGGTTCGGGAACGAACCATCTCACACTATGAACGGTTCGGGAATGAACCATCTCACACCCAGGAGTTCGGGAATGAACCATCTCACACTAAGAACGGTTCGGGAATGAACAATCTCACACAAGGAACGATTCGGGAATGAACCATCTCACACAAGAAACGGTTCAGGAATGAACCATCTCACACCATGAATGGTTCGGGAATGAACCATCTCACACCAGGAACGATTCGGGAATGAATCGTCTCACACTTTGAATGGATTCGGGAATGAATCCCAAAGATTGAAGCATCTCACACTAGGAATGGTTCGGGAATGAACCATCTCACACTGAGCACAGTTCAGGAATAAAGCCCAGAGATCGAAGCATCTCACACCCAGGAACGTTTCGAGAATGAACCATCTCACACAAGAAATGGTTCGGGAATGAACCATCTCACACAAGGAACGGTTCGGGAATGAACCATCTCACACTAGGAACGGTTCGGGAACGAACCATCTCACAAAATGAACGGTTCGGGAATGAACCATCTCACACTAGGAATAGTTCGGGAATGAACCATCTCACACTAGGAACGGTTCGAGAATGAACCATCTCACACTAAGAACGGTTCGGGAATGAACCATCTCACACAAGGAACGATTCGGGAATGAACCATCTCACACAAGGAATGGTTCGGGAATGAACCTTCTCACACTAGGAACGGTTCGGGAATGAACCATCTCACACTAGGAACGACTCGAGAATGAACCATCTCACACCAGGAACGGTTTGGGAATGAACCATCTCACACAAGGAACTATTCGGGAATGAAGAATGTCACACAAGGAATGATTCGGGAATGAACCATCTCATACTTGGAATGGTTCGGGAATGAACCATCTCACACCCAGCATAGTTCGGGAATAAAGCCCAGGGCGCAAAGCACCTCGCCATCAACTCAGTTCGGGAATAAATCCTAGAGATCGAAGCATCTCGAAGGGATAAACCCTAGGGGTCGAAGCACATATCCCTACAAATCAAATCAGTTCGTGAATAAATTCTAGAGATCGAAGTATCTCACAGTGATGAATCCTAGGGGCACCTCACCATCAAATCAACTCAACTCAGAGATCGAAGCATCTCACACCAGCAACGAAATGACAGGTAAGTCCGGCAAAGGCCGACGAACCAGGTAAACAAAAATACATGCATGACTTTGATAGGGTTGTCACTGTCACACACTGCACAAGCCCCATCAAAGTGGGGGCGACTGTAGACACTGTATTTTTGCATAACCCTAATGATGAGCCTCGTATGGAGGCACTACCTGAAAAGTTGTAGACGTTGCAGGAAATGAATGCCGGAAGGAAGGAAAAACTTTAAAATTAGAACCTCATTGGATTCGGACTCACTAGCCAGCCTCGGATTCGCTCAGTCAGCTTCTGTTTCAAACCTTAGCCTCGGCCCAAACCCCCTACAACCGGCCCATTACCCTTCAACCCACACAATCAGCCCAAGACCCCATGCAATCCATCCACACGCCTAAGGCCCATACAATCCACCATGCACGCCTAAATCTTCCCAAATAAATAAAATACCATGTGTTCCACATGCTAAAATCCCCTCAAATCACCTTCCAATTTAACAAGATGTGAAATCCCATCCTCACCAATTTAAAAAAAGATTTGAGATCTCCATCACCAAATTTATAAGATTATATTCCAAAATAATTCCCATGATTTGTTTTCCTTTTTTGAGATCCATCCAAATCATTATAAAAATGGACTAAATTTCATCACATGGGGGCTCTCTTTCTCACACCTTGCGCTCACATGGCAAACCCACAAACAAAAAAAAACAAGGCTTCTCTTCATCTTCTTCTCTTGGGCGTAAACAACAACCAAGAAACACCAAACAACCAAGACAGCAAGTCAATCACCAAACAACCAAAACACAAACCAACAAACCCTAAAGTCCTCCACCGAACAAATAACAACAAAACACAAACCAACAAAAATCGTAGCCCTCAACGGAACAAATCAACAACAAAACCAAATAAAAAATACAAAGCCAAACCAACAAAATCCCAGCCAAAAAACTGTGAGCACACTGCACCAAAAAACCAAGAAAACAACGCCAAATAACCAGCTAACAAGCTACAAAACAACCTACAACCACCGACCAAAACAAACACTAAAATAGCAACCCACCACCGACCAAACCAGCCGAAAATCAACCTCAAAATAGCAGTCCCATATCACCAAAAATAACCCCAAAATAGAAGCCCCATATCACCAAAAATAACCCCAAAACAGCAGCCCCTAAATCGGGAAAACACAGCCCCTAAACCGGGAAAACAGCAACCCCTAAACTAGTAAAAATAGTGACCAAAATAGTTAAAAACAACCAGCCAAAATAGTAAGAAAAACAACCAAAACAGTAGTCCATAATCACCAAAAATAGCAAATAGAAACAACAAACAGCAAATAGCAAACATCAAGTATAAAACAACAAAACATCGAGTGAAACAGTGAACCAGAAACATCAAACAGCAAACCAGCTTCAATCCTTCCGGTGACGGCCTAACACACTTCCAAGAAGCAACTTAAAAGGTAAGACATGAGGGCACCTTATTTATTTTTATAGTTCCAGACACGGCATGCCTGGCTAGACGTGAAATACGTCCAGCCGGGTATGCGAAGTCCTACATCAAAGACTGCCAAATTTCTAGTCACATTATTTTCTTCTTTGGCATTTCATTATTCATTATTTATTTATTTATTTATTCACTTTCATCATTATTTTCATTATTCCGCAATTATTTTATTATTCAACTTTTTTATTTCGCCTTTATTTTATTTGTTCATGTTGGTAATTATTCGCATATGCATTATTATATTATTACATGCTTATTTTTATTTACATTGTATTAATGTTTATGTGTTATTATCCCTTGCGGTATATCGAATGGAAACCCAGACGTAAATTCCATAGCCGAATCCGAATGGACGGTAGTGCGGTCTGTACTTGGGATACAACTCCACGTACCAGTTGGCTTTAGGGCACTAGGTGTTAAGACACCCTTACAGACTTAATAACTCGGATCTCAGACGTTTTTTTTTTTTACTCCATTGCTTTTTTTTGAGATGCTTTCTCCAATTAAACTATAGCACTGAATATTGCAAACTTTTCAATTTTAGCTCACGACCGTATGTTACTATGCATATTGATAATATCTGTCAACTGAGCATATAAAGATTCATTTTAGTCAGTTTTATGGAGAATTCACAAATTAAATAATTTAAAATGAAATAAACAAAAATTAACTTGTTTCAAAATAGGTTTGAGATACGTATCAGGAGTGGAAACTCCTTACTCAGCTATCTTTTACCAATTTCACCTTTTTAGTCAAAAATAAAAAACAAAAAACGCAAAATATTTTTGTAATTTTTGAAAAAATTTCAATTTTTTTTGTATTTTTCGAAAAATTTTGGACTAAAAAATAAAAATACACACAAACTAAAAAAAAAAAAAACAAGGTATTGATCAACTAATTCCCTCCCCCAAACCTAAATGTGACATTGTCCCCAATGTCTTAAACAGTAGAAGAAGAGTTTAGGGACGCTTTATTTTTTTGTTGACGCTTTATTTGCTTTTGATTATTATTATTCTTGTTATCGTATCTTGTATTTCTTAATTTAATTTGCTTTTATTTATATTAATGTTTATGGGTGTGGAAATTTGTGTGTTTATTTAAATTACTTTGCATGAACTGCATAAGACTTGGATATACCATTGTGTGAACCCGTCCATTATACTGGCATAAGTAAGGGACCATTCCGAACCCAACGGTTTGAGGTCTTCCCTTGCGAGGGGTGAGTGCGGTCTTAAATCTTTTCCCAGTTCACACTGGGTGGCGAGTTCTTTATTCTCCGATTTAGTCCCATGCGCGCTACTTCGTACTCTCTACAGGCTGCGAGCCCAACAGTATCGTGGTTGCCGAGCATCATAGGCATAGCGGTAAACCTCGCTTCACTCCTACACCATGACTACTTTTACGTCAAAGGAAAAATCAGATAACGAGTATGCAAAGCAACTTGAGTTGGTGAAGTTATTGAGTAACCAAATGCTCACATCACAAATATGTAGTCTTTGCATCAAAACACCATTTGACAACTTGAAGAAGATGGGGATAAGCCTTACATAAAATAAACATTTGAAAAATCATGTTGATATTTAACTAGGTGTTAGATTACCTTGACCAAGGAATAGATGAAAAGTGAACTAAAGTGTCATCAGTAATATACATTTAGCGCTAGCATAAACCGATCTAGGTTGCGTGTAATTTTTGTAACAGAATAACACTCACACACAGAGAAGCATCTGAAAGGTGAAACTTTAGCTGAAAATGAAGTTTAAATTTAGACTATTCTCATGCCTTGGATTGAGACATGCTTTCGAAAAAGAAATTTTTTTGAGAACATGCAAAGAGTCATTGTATGATAAAAGGAATTTGGATAGAAAAATTGATGATTTAGGAGGAACCTCAGGGACAGCCTAGACAGAAGACAGACAAAATCTGACAGTACCTTTGCAAAAACATATCGTGACCTCCTACAGGTCGAAGAATAGGCAATCAGTTAGAGATCAATTGCATACATACATACATGCATATATACATACATATGTTGGAGTTGGTGCTTGGAGTGTCAATCTGAATAATGTATTGTACATTTCAATATTTATTAATAAAATAACTATATTTTTATTTCATACCTTATTAATGGTATTTTCATTATGCATATTAGATTGATGTATAAATATGCTAAGAAAGACATCAACCTTAGAATAGTTTTGTAGTAATATTGGACACTAGGTGGTCCAACATTGGGATAAGTATTACTATTGTAAACTATTCTCAAAGTAAATATTCCTAGTCGTTGGTTTTGGAATACGATCGAATTCCCATAAGCTAGAAGACTAGCAAATGTCGTATATTGGAATTGGAGTTTCAATGGTTTAAACCCGATATACCATGAGCTTTGAAAGATCATATAGACGTATGAGTATTGGTTGGACCAAATACTGAATGACTCATATTTGATTCCTAATAGTTGGAAGTACACACCACCATCAATAAGAATATCCTCGAGTCGAGTAGCATATGTGATCCTTTGACTATAGGATAGTATTGACTTTGTGTGAGATCTTCCCAACTTTGATGCCATGTATGTCAGAAACCTTTCATGGTTTGGCCTCTAGATTTTTGTTGGGTGTAGACCGATGCACTCATTAATCAAGTGCAAATCAAGATAGAATTCGTCGGCATGTATGTGTACAACAAGGGGTTTAGGTATCCATGTAAGTAAGTCACAATTCTTAAAACTTTGGCCAAATTCGATCATCTAGGGTGGATCACATCAGATGTAAAGAATCGTAAACATGTTGACATGAGATGTGCGCTTCGAAAACTTGACGGTGTATTATATGTTTCCTAAGCACAACTCAGATAGCCTACAACGGAAGGATTATTAAACATATGTGATGACCTCGACTTGTATAGTTCATAAAGATCGTTCGTGTTCTTCGCGAATTCAGAGGTGGCTGAATTGCGTACATATTAGCTAGGCTTATATGACGAACGTGTCTGAACTTAGAGAGTCCCAATATAAAGTGTACTATTATAAAATATTTTTAAAATAAATATTCATAGTCGTTGGTTTTGGAATACGGTTGAATTCCTATAACCTATAAGACTAGCACTTAGCGTATATTGGGATTGGAGTTCCAATGGTTTATTGGAAGCTCGTATAGACGTGTGGGTATTGGTTGGACCGAATACTGAATGCCTCACAAGTGATTCCCAATAGTTAGAAGTACACACCACTGTCAATAGAAATCTCCTCTAGTCGAGTAGCATATGTGATCCTTTAACTATAGGATATTATTGATTTTTTGTGAGATCCTCCACACTTTGATGTCATGTATGTCAGAAACCTTTCATGGTATGGCCTCTAGATGTTCGTTGGGTGTGGACCGATGCACTCATTGATTAAGTACGAATCAAGATAGAATTTGTCGGCATGTATGGGTACCATAAGGGTTTTAGGTATCTATGTAAGTAAGTCATGATTCTTAAAACTTTGGCCAAAGTCAATCACCTAGGATGGATCGAAACAGTTGTAAAGAATCATGGACATATCGACATGAGATGTGCGCCTTGAAAACTTGACGGTGTATTCTATATTTCCTAAACACAACTCGTATAGTCTATGATGGACTGATTGTTAAACATATGTGATGACCTAGACTTGTATAGTTCAGAAAGGTTGTTCTTATTCTTCGCAAATTCGGAGGTGGCTTAATTGCGTACATATTAGCTAGGCTTATATGATGAACGTGTCTGAACTTAGAAAGTCCCAATATAAAATGTACTCGTTGAGCACTTGGGTAGCCGATTAATTTTAATAAAAGATAATATTCGATATTATAATTATCAACTAAGATAATCAAGTGTTATTGGATAACATTGATTATTTACTTTGACCTAATTGGATTAATTCAATATTTACACAAGGGCTTTTTCGTATATTTACACAATGGCATATTGACAAGACTATTATTATTTATTAATAAAATAACTATATTTTTATTTCATACCTTATTAATGGTATTGTCATTATGCATATTAGATTGATGTATAAATATATTAAGAATGACATCGACCTTATAATAGTCTTGTAGTAATACTGGACACTAGGTGGTCCGACATTGGGATAAGTATTACTATTGTAAACTATTCTTAAAGTAAATATTCCTAGTCGTTGGTTTTGGAATACAGTCGAATTCATATAAATTAGAAGACTATGACATATCGTATATTGGAATTGGAGTTCCAATGGTTTATTGGAAGCTCGTATAGACATGTGGGTATTGGTTGGACCGAATACTAAATGACTCACAGGTGATTCCTAATAGTTGGAAGTACACACCACTGTCAATAGGAATCTCCTCGAGTCGAGTAGCATATGTTATACTTTGACTATAGGATATCATTGATTTTATATGAGATCCTCCACACTTTGATGCCATGTATGTCAGAAACCTTTCATGGTCTGGCCTCTAGATATTTGTTGGGTGTGGACCGATGCACTCGTTAATCAAGTGCGAATCAATATAGAGTTCATCGGCCTATATGTGTACCATAAGGGGTTTAGATATCCATGTAAGTAAGTAATGATTCTTAAAACTTTTTCCAAAGTTGATCACCTAGGGTGGATTAAATCAGTTGTAAGGAATCATGGACATGTCGACATGAGATGTGCGCCTCGGAAACTTGACAGTGTATTCTATGTTTTCTAAGCACAAGTCAGATAGCCTATGACGGAGGGATTGTTAAAAATATGTGATGACCTAGACTTGTATAGTTCAGAATGGTTGTTCATGTCCTTCGTGAATTCGGAGGTGGCTGAATTGCGTACATATTAGCTAGGCTTATATAACAAACGTGTCTCAACTTTGAGAGTCTCAATATAAAGTGTACTCATTGAGCACTTGGGTAGCCGATTATTTTTGATAAAAGATGATATTCGATATTATAATTATCAACTAAGATAATCAAGTGTTATTGGATAATATTGATTATTTACTTTGGCCTAATTGGATTAATTCAATATTTACACAAGGGCTTTGTCGTAATTTCATAATTATCTCTACCATTTTACGATATTATGGTAATTGTAAGTATGTAATTATAGGTGTTTTTGGCTTGATTTAATTGGATTAAATCAAAGTGGCAAACATTGACTAATCAATTTCCTAATATTTGTCTTAATTTAACTGGATTAAATCAAAGTGGTAGACAAAGGTGATTAGTCACACCTAAATATACATATTTAGACAAATTAGATTAAGCCCACATAAAATTTTATTAGAACTTTTATTAACTAAAAATTGTCTTAGTTTTGCTATAAATAGCAAGCTTTATGAAGGTTTTAATTAGGCTTAAGAAAGTTAAATACAAGCAATTCTTGAAGAAATTAGCCTAAGTTAGAGAAATGTTTAGATAAGCTTTGTGAGGTCTCTACAATATCTTATCTAGGCGAAATCAAGATTGAATCTTGGAGTGAAGCTTTCTAGCATTGGAATCAAAATTGGATCTTAAAGTCAAGCTTGCAAACCTTTTAAGTTCTCCAACCATTTCAACAGAAGAGATTAGATCTTTGCATCAAGCTTACTAGGTAAGTTTGAACTTCTCTTAAGTTATGTTCTTCATTAGTGTGTTTTCATTAATGAGACATATAGTGATGAATTATGTATTGGATGCATGATTACATAGCTTAAAGTTGAAATAAAGCTAATAAATTGTGTTATGATGCTTTGGAAGTATAAACACAATATGTTTGTTAATTAGGTCAAATATGTTCAAGTTAGACATGGAACAATTAATGAGAGTCTCGAACTCTAGATTAAAACTTAGAGCTATGGCTACCATTCTAGAATCACTTGACCACCTTTGGGTGAACTAGAACTGTTAATGAGACATTTCATAGTGGGATTCTAAATTAGTTTGTGTTTTGATTCAAACAAATACATACATGTATGTTAGTTGTATAACATGTGTTGTGGTTAGTTTTGATGTTAAAATTGGTTTTAATATGTATTGAAATGATAGGAGAAAAGTGGAAGTGTTTATGATTGATTTGAAGGTTGGAATTGCTCACTGCATATGGGAGCGTCACGACACTTACCTTTCAGCTTCATGATACTGAGCATCAGACCTAGGAGCATCGCGACTCCCACTCCTCCACATCGCGATGTCAAGACATTCAGCTCTCTTAGGTGCTCTCATACTTTGGAGCGTCTCAACACCCAAGGCTCCGTGTCGCGACTCCGAGGGCTGATGAACACTAAAACTTCATTTTCTCCGTTTCTGGAGTTTTTGGACTCTGATTTGGTTCCCGTTTTTTCCTACAGACTCGTATCAGAATGTAGTTCTCATTAAAATATTTTAAAATATACCTATCCTTGATATCCTTGGGTTAGACCCACTTCCGCTGCTTGGGGTACCGATCTGAACCTAGGGGTTCCACAGCTGCCCCATCAACACATATGAATTCATTTGCAGGAAATTTGGATAGAGCATGCCACCAAGAAACAGAGAAATAACACTCATTTGAAGTCAAAAATTAAAGCCTCTAAGAAATGAAGCATCCAAAATCAGAAGGTCAAGACTTGGGGACGGAGCCCACTTGAAAAAGAATATTGGGGGTGAGGTTCGCCTAGATATAAAAGCTGGAGGTAGCACGCGTCGTAGAATTCGGTTTTTGAATGCCTTGAGATCGGAAAAATTGGGCTTTGGAATGCCTAAGACAGGAAAATACATGGAATACCTTGAGGGAAAAAAGGTTTTTAAACACCTTGAACAACAAAGGAAGTTTCGAAAGAACCGCCTCAGAATATGAAATGAGTTGAAGGATTTGGAATATTGGCAGGTTTGGAAAACTGGATGGGTTTAAAACATCAATTGGTTTGGAATACCAATAGGTTCAGAAAATTGAACAACTTTGGAATGCCAATAGGATTAGAACACTGAAGGAGTTGGAACCAACAGCTTTGGAATGCCAAAAGGATTGGAGATGGGCTTGGAACGCCAGTGGATTTGGAACACCAAAGACATTTGGATTTTGGAATGCTAATATGGTTTGGATTTGGAACATCAATCATTGGACAACTCGCAGGTCATCAATCATGACGGCATATATCGATACATCTCTCAGCTCTTACAGGCCACCGATGGACTCGAGTTCCCTTTCTCAATTCAACTGATCTGAGTATCGGAGGCCCAAGTGCCAATTCTCAGTTCAACCAATCCGAGCATCAGAATCCCGAGTGCCCATTTGCAGTTCAACTTATTTGAGCATCAGAGTCCCAAACGACAATCATCAGTTCAACTGATTCGAACATCTTTGGAGGCTCGAGCGCCAATCTTTAGTTTAACCAATCCGAGCATCGTAGGCACGAGTTCCAATTTTCAGTTCAACCGATCCGAGCATCTGAGGCCCGAGAGCTAATTCTTAGTTCAACCGATCTGAGCATCGGAGGCCTGAGTGCTGATTCTCATGTTAGACAATTATGACCCATAGCGTCACTATTTGTAAAAGACATTGTGGTTTTTCTATAAATTAACTATGTAGCAATGGAAATTGCATTTTATCATTTTGTAATTTGATTACTTAAATAAATAAATGATAAAAGTCCTTATGATTAGTTCCGGATTATAAGATATGAGACAGTTCAATCCATAAAGGTTTAATCATTAAATATCCTTAGTCGTAGTATTATCGAGACTGGACATCGATAATGCGGAATAGACTAGTATTGCACTTGTACGTGTTATGGAAGCGTAACGACATATTTCTCATATATTTAAGTATTGGATACTTATGCAAGTGTGATAGGAGGTTGTGTTTACCGATGGTACGGAAACAGCTTTGCTCTGGATAGACCCCGCGGAATCCAATTAGTAGTATGACTATGTGTCTATGGGAATCCGCATCAGGGTGGGTGTATTTGGTCTTAACCTGAGACTTACATCACTAGTACTTGCGACTATCAATACGCTTTGGTTTTGGTCGTCCGGGACTTTAACAGGTTCTGTGTACACCTCTTCTGTGTTTATTGAGAATCGTAGTGTATTGGGTGTGATGTCAAGATGGAAGTATCACTTCAGTCATATGGAGATGATGATCACGCAGGGATACAGAACTGGTACTCTAAATGGTTGCAACCATCGGGATAATATGACATGGTCATGATTATCCGATTAAAGAGACTAGTTGCTTGTAATCTGATATATGCTTCGTACGGGGCAGACACTATTCCAGCCTCAGGCCTTGCATGTGACATCTGATACTGGATCGCAATACGCAATACTATGTATACTACACCTGACAAAGATTATATATTCCATTAAGAATATTTATGGAGAATTGGGTAGGCACGGTGTTTTGCTAGAAGCCAACCATTTCTCGTAAATCGGTAAAAATGTAGTACGAGGTACGTACATATTCGGATAGTCCGACGATCGCATTTACTGCCAACATATCCAGGGATCTCTTGGGTCGCTTCCCGAAGATTCACCGATGACGTATGATTCAAACATAATTAATCTGAGATTAATTACGGAGAGATTTTATCTAGGATAAAATACTATTTGAAGAGAGAGAGCGATTAATTTGGAATTAATTGATAAAATAATATATTCGATATATTAAACGAAATTATATTTCGACGCGGAATTAAAATTGGATTTTAATTCTGGCAAACGAATTAATTTATAATTAATTCGCGAGCGACTTGATTAGTAATTTTACTTGGCATAATTACTTAATTAAATTTGATTTAATTACGTCGCAACGGATAATTCGTTAATTCGGAATTACCGAACCCGAGCCTGAAATGTGTTGCGGGCCCACTCAGATTTTGAATCAAGTGGGGCCCACATGTCACATCACTTGTCACTTTAATTACTTTTTGGTGATGGGTTTTGGTGAAGGCATGATGATGACTTGTAAAACACATTTGTGTGTAATGATTGAAAGACTTTTACCAAATGTTTGGTATATCTTTCATTTTGACTTTTGAAATCAATTAACACAATTCATTCACTCATTCACTCTTTCTCCCTCAGGGTTTCATCAAGAAAATACATTATCCCTCTTCTTTTTCTCTCAATTGCCGAGAGTAGCAAGGAGAAGATAGAAAATTTGTTGCAAATTTTCTAAGTGCTAGCACACCAAAGGAATCATCCAAGGTGATAGGGAAACCATCCCAAAAGCTTGGAATCAACTCAAAAGCTTGGAGCTTGGATCTCATCCCCAAAAGTGAAGCTTGGCCGAAACTTGGAGCAAAATTTTTTTGCGTTTGACGCATCCTAAATCCGATCAAAGTAAGTTTAATTCTACTATTCTTCTTTGAGTATTCACATTATTCCATTGCTTATATTGATCTTGGAATGTCTTAGAGACCAACACCTCAATCCAGAAAATCCAAGCATCGAAGGCCCGAGTACCAATTCTCTGTTCAACCAATCCGAGCATTGGAGTCCCCAGTGTCTATCAACCGTTGTCCGTCTATTCACAAACAAACCACCACAAAGCAAGGTAAGTCTGGCGACACCAGACAAGCCAGGTAAGCAAGAATGCATGCATGACTTTGATAGACTCGTCATTGTCACAAACTGCACAAGCCTAAAAAAGTGGGGGCGACTATAGACACTGAATTCTTGCACATAGCCCGTTGATATATCTATTATCGGAACACACTTGAAAAGTTTGGAAAAATTGTAAAACTTAATGCTGGATGAGAAAGAAATAGCCAAAAACCTTCCGGATGTCATCTACATCCAGTCAGACTTGTTCACCCAAAATCGACCGGATGTCCTCTATGTCTTGCCAGTCATCGATAGCAAATCCGGCCAGACATCCTACAAGTCAGGCCGGATATATTTCAGTTTCAAGTTTTATAGAAGGATATGATCTCTTTCCTTCTTAACCACATTCCTCTTTCCTTATTAAAACCAACTTCCAAAACGACCAGATTTATTCCTTATTAACACAAACCCTAGAAATAATTAAAAAGAGGCTAAATCACTGAAAATATGATCGACCGTTTATTATCTTGAACATGACCAAAAATAAAGAAACAGTAGCCCTAATCTATAATCTCCAGCAAGATCTAGCACCCAGATCAAGCATTCAGATGCGTTATCGGAGTCCAGCTACACTCTAAAGTAAGACCTGAGGGACCTAGAACCTTTTACTTTCGTGTTTTAGTTTTCTGAACTGACGTCGCATTTCTTGACAGATATAAAATATGTCTGGCGGGATGTGCACTTTTCACACATTAAATCTGGTCATGTATATTTGCTCCTCTGTGGTATATATAGGATGAAAACTCATACATAAATTTTATAGCCGATTCCGAATAGATGGTAGTACGGTCTGTACTTAGGATATAATTCCACGTAAAACTTGGAAACGATTACGCATGTTTTATTTACTATTCTCTCATTATTATAATCATATAATTATTTTGTGTGTCTTGTCTCTATCTTATTATTGCTGATATGCATGATTTTACATCTTACAAATACTGGTTTCAAGCATAACATGACATATTCCTATTATTTGTTGTCATGAATGAATTTGCATTCTGGGCTTTCTGGTTCACATAGTAAATTCGGCCAGACATTATATAATGATAACATGCATATCCAACCGAACCCAAGATATGTCCGACCGAGTTTATTTTATTCGTTATTTATGTTGCTTTATCTTTAACTACTGTAAAATATATACTTCTATTGATTACAATATTATTTGTTGTTTGAGTGATCATATATAATACAAATTGTCTTATGTAATTGCATTATAAGACATATGGATCCTTTTTTAGCTTGGATATTATACTAGCATAGTAATGGACCATTCTGAACCCAAACGGGTTTAAGGTCAGACCTTGCGAAGGGTGTAGTGCGGCCTTAAATCATTCACAGTGTTTCATACTGGGTGGCGACTCCATTATTCTCCGTTTAGTCCCCTCGTTGGACTATATGTACTCTTTACGGGCTGCAAGCCCCACAGTGTAGTGGTCGTCAACGTCATAGGCATAGTGGTAAACCTCGTTTCGCTCCTACAGTTGACTCATTGTTTTATTCATGTTAAGTGGCTCAAATAGCCAAACCTTTCAAAAGAGTAACGATCATACCATGTGAATGGCTATAATATCACATTTCAAATAAACTCAGAGGATTAGAGTTCTACACTTCTGCCTCCATCTTGAGGCTTTTCCATGCATTCCCCCATAGTTGGAAAATATTTTGGAGATATTGCCCATTCATGTAACTCATGTAGGGTTCTACTTCGAGACTCTCTAACCAGTAGGAGTTTCTTTTGAAAACTTTCAAGATTCTTAAAGACCCCTCTTAGTTAGGAGACCACTTGCCAAGTTATATGTCTTTGTGTCCTATTGGCATAAATAGTTTCCACACCAGATCCCTTACTGAGAAATACTTCTTTTTCACCCTTTTGTTGTAAATCATGGAGATTTTCTTCTTTTGAAACACCAGGTTGTTAAGGGCATGCATCTTTTATTCATCCAATTCTTCTAGCTCTATCATCATGGCCTGGTTTTATTCATCGGGAGTTAATTCATTTCGTCTTGCCACTCTTAATGAATGAACTACAACTTCTATTGGCAGGATTGCATCATGACCAAAAGTGAGGGAGAATGAGGCCACACTTTTTGTACTCATCTTCAAAGTCATATATGTCCAAAGTGTTTCTTAGAGGATTTTGTGCCAATCTATTAGTTTTTCCTCAATTTTTTCTTGCAATATGCCAATGAGTATTTTATTTAAAGCTTCTGCTTGTCCATTTGCCTGTGGGCAGTGAGGAATGGAGTTAATCAGCTTGATACCATAATCATCTGTAAATTCCTTCATCTCTTCTCTTGTAAACATGGTTCCTTGATCCGTTATTATGGATTGAGGAATTCCAAACCTGTGGATGAGGCTTTCTTTGATAAATTGGATTACATCCTTCTGCTCCACTTTTTTCAATGGTATAGCTTTCACTCATGATGATAGAGCTAGAAGAATTGGATGTCATAACCCCTTTTGGATTTAATTCAATGTGGATTTAATTAAATAAATAAAAATAAATACAAACAAATGAAATTAATAATAAAGAAAACATCTAGGGTTGTGAATTCGCCCAATTTTATTTTAATGATGAATTGATTCTCCTATACATGTGTAATAAATCAGTTGTTATCCTGGAACACGAATTTATTCAAAAGCCGCTTCCGATGGTCAGATGCAAATACCCAAAGTAACCTAATTAACTATATTCCTATATTAATTAAGAAACTCCGAATTCATTAAGTTCAAGTTCCAATTGTGGCTACCCACTCCCGACAGGTATATTCCTATCTTGGAAGGAAATCTCTAAGGTGAGATCGTGAGGTATTGAATCTAAGGGTGAAACCTAAAATCTCTTTTCCAAGTTCATTTTAAGTTTGCCACATTAATATTATTGGTGATCAGACAACAAGAAGCATTAATGTTAAGATTTAATAAACAAGCCAAAACATCACACATTATATAAAGAAAATCAATTATTAAACTTGTGAATATTGTGCTTCATCACTTCCCTAGATTAAAAATAAAATGTTGGGGTTAAGGGATCCACCTTTAATATTTCAAATGTAGAAATCTCACTTTATTATAATATAGAAATTGTCAGTGTTATCCAATTAAGTCAAACCAGCCATAAAGGCGGTGTTATTTTTTGTCCATAAACCAGCGATATAGGCGGTAATCATTTGTCACTTAAACACCGACCATATAGGTGGTGTCACATTATGTCAAATAAATAAAATCAGTCATTAAGGCGGTATCAACATTAATCCATATTATTAAATTATAATTTCCAAAGAAACAAAATAAACAAATAAAAAAAATTCAACTAAAAAGTGAAATTCTTATCCAAATTAGTAATTGTTTTATTTCTTGCTAAATTACGAAATAAGTAAATTCTCATATTCTTTTACCATTCTCCATATACACAATCAACAAAGTATTAATCAATTCATTGTTCCCACAATATTCACAACTGTAGTTGAAAAGAGAGTAATATTTTTGTCCTAAAATTATATTAGAGTTCACACCTTTTGGCAATGAAAGTTTATTACACTTTTTTTTATATCAAGCTTTTCCTTTTGACGCGAAAAATCAATGTTTACCGAGGAAAGATGTCCAGTTACTGAGTAAAAGCTTTATTAAACTAGTTAAGCTCTTCTGTTTGACGCGAACAATCACTAATGGCCAGGCAAGATGTCTGGTTACTAAGTAAAAGCTTAATTGTTATCTAACTACCTCAAGCTGTACCGTTTGACGCAAACAGTCACTGCTTGCTAGGCAAGACGTTCGGTTACTAAGTAAAACTTGGTCATTTTGTTTTTTATAAGAACATACATTTCACTGCCTTTAGGTGTTGGCTCCAATAAACTAGAGAACTGAATATCACAAAATTTTCACTTACAACCCATGTTCATATATTACCGTGTATGTTGATAATACCTGTCAAATTAGCATATGAAGGTCAAATTTAATTAATATTATATAGAACTCACAAATTTAAATAATTCAAAAGGAACTAAACAAAAATTAACTTGTTATGAATTAGATTGAGATACGTCTCAGGAACGCGAACTCCTTACACAACTATCTCAAAACAACAATTCCACTTGGTTAGTCAAAACAATTAAGAAAAAAAATAACAATAAAACAAACACAACTAAAAATACAATAATGAAAATTAAAAATCAAACTAGACAACTAACAAAACACAATAAAGAAAAATAAATACAAACTAATCAACTATCCCCTCCCCCCAACCTAATTGAGACATTGTCCCCAATGTCTTAAAAAAAAGAACAAGAGTTTAGAAGACAACAACTGGTTAGCATAAAAAAAACGTTAAACAAAACAAAACATGTAAGAAATAACAAGATGGAGCATGCCCCCAAACCTAAATCTAGTATTATTCCCAATGCAATACAAAACAAAATAAAGATAAGGGAACAACACTACCATGCAAATCACTCGATTCGTTAGACACCATTCTTTAATGGCTCTTTTTTTCTTTGGCTTGGTTTTCTTTAAGTGCTTCGTCGTTGCTTTTTCCTACAAAATAACACTCAAAATTAAAAATGCTACAACATGTCCACACAAAATATGAAAATAGAAATTTAAATAAAAATAAAAATTTTGCATGGGTTGCCTCTCTGCTAGCGATAAATTTAACGTCTTCAGCCAGACGTGACTGAAGATTATCCTTCAATGAGGGTTCAGTGTGGTTTTGGATGTCCTGGAAATGACAATGCCATGTGCGTTGCTTTTCTAGCGTCTTTTCCAAAAATGAGTTGGCCAATAAGATTTTGTCTGACTCTGTGCTCGTGCCACCTTCTTGAACTTTGTAACTCCTGTGGTTTGTGAAAGAAAAGAAAGAATATCAGGAGGTCTTGTATGGTGCTTGACTTTGAATAGTTGTGTCATTCTGTCAAGCTTATGGGCGGTGTCTTAAATGTGTACTCCCCATTACTGTGATGTCTCATCTGGTGTCATGAGGTTTTCATTATGCTCCCACATTTGCTCTTATTTTTGCCCTGCATCTTGTTCCACCATTTTCACATATGTATTTTAACATTTCCTCGTTCAGCTCTTCATCTGACATATGCGTAATGCATGCTCCAAGAGTATCAATCTGAGGATGCAAATATATGTCTAAATGTAGGCCTTCATCCTCTAGGGTTGGTATGAATGGTTCGGGTAGCTCTTCTGCTTGTTTCTCACAGATGCACTCGGCGACAAGATAATGATCTAGATCAAATTGAAATTCTGCTTTTTCGGGCTCATGAACTAATACCTCTTACTTTTGATACTGCTCAGCCTCTTCCCCTATTAAAGTGTCATTGTGAAATCTTTGGTACTCGAAGGCTTCATCAGTGTCATCTAAAAATACTCCGTTAGATATGTAGCTTTGATTTTCTATTAATTATCTCACTTGGTTTGTCATTCTCTGTATGGCTGCTGCTTGATTTTGAAATTTTGCATTAAGTTCAGCTTCCCATTTCATGAACATCTCGAACGATTTTTCAAACATATTAGTACATTGTTCATCCTGTTTCTTGAGCATGTCCATCAATTGTTCTACCACTGATGGTTCTAGTTCTTGAAGATCGTAGGTTAATGATGGATAAGATGGATAATAAGATTCGGTAAAATATGTGGGTTTTTCATTGTCATACCATGAATGATTCTGATAATTCTGCCACCCTGAACTGTAGTTGAACGTGCAATGATTGCTAGGGTGGTTTCCATCATATACTTCACATCTTATTATTCTGCCTTGAAATGGTTGAGCAAATGTTATGTTATTTCTCTCTGACATCCACTGATAGTTGTTGGACTGGACAACGGGCCTCAGAAAATCGAACTGCTGCTACTTGATATGGGGTGTATCTTCACCACTTAATACTTCTATCGCCCAATAAGGATCCATTTTCAACCACCTGAAAATAAAAGAAACAAATAAAAATGAAAAGATAAAAAATAAAAAAAAATAAAGAAAAATAGATACAAATAAAGTAAATAGCTTCAAAATTAATAACGCAAGAAAAATAAATCCTCGGCAACGGCGCCAAAAACTTGATCAGGTAAAATCACACACGTTACACAAGCGCATGTATCGCTCAAGTAGTGTAAGAATATCGATCCCACGAGGACTTAAATTTTATTGTTGTTATTAATTATTGATGCTAAATATTTACAGGTATCTAATTGAGGTAAGAATGGATTGTTCGTTGGTTGAATGTGGATTTAAATAAATAAATACAAAAAAATACAAAAAAAAGGAAATTAATAATAAAGAAAACATTTAGGGTTTGAATTCACCCAATATTACTCTAATGATGAATTGATTCTCCTATACATATGTAATAAATCAGTTGTTAACCTGGAACACTAAGATATGCAAACGCCTCTTCCGATGGTCAGATACAAACACCCAAAGTAATCCAATTAATTATATTCATATGCTAATTAAGAAACTCTAAATTCATTAAGTTCAAGTTCCAATTTTGGCTACCCACGCCTGACAGGTATATTCCTATCCTGGAAGGAAATATCTAAGCTGAGATCGTGAGCTATTGAATCTAAGGCTGAAACCTAAAATCTTTTTTCCAATTTCATGTTAAGTTTACCACATCAATCTTGTTGGTGATCAGACAACAATAAGCATTAAGGTTAAGATTCAATAAATAAGCCAAAACAACACACATTATATAAAAAAAAAATCAATTATTAAACTTGTGAATATTGTGCTTCATCACTTCCCTAAATTAAAAATAAAATGATTAGGTTAGGGGATTCACCTTTAATATTTCAAATGTAGAAATCTCACTTTATTATAATATAGAAATTGTTAGTGTTATCCAATTAAGTCAAACCAGTCATAAAGGTAGTGTTATTATTTGTCCATAAACCAGCCATATATGAAGTAATCATCTGTCACCTAAAGACTGACCATATAGGCGGTGTCACATTATGTCAAATAAATAAAATTAGTCATTAAAGAGGTATCAACATTAATCCATATTATTAAATTACAATTTCCATATTATAAAATAAGTGAGATTAATCTACTTTATCATATTAAAAGTTTCACCCTTCCCCCAACAGAAATTAATTACAAAACATAAAATGAAGTAAAAACACACAACTAAAAATAAAAATACATAATTAGAATACAGAAATAAAACAAACAAAATACAATCATCAAGTTCCTTAAGAGAAACCTGAAGGAAAGTATCAAATTTACAAATGAAATCAAGCTCTATTTATAGGCAAAATTTTACCTCCACCAAATATGCCACCAAATCAAGCATGTTTGGTGGAGGTTTGACAATTGTAAATTGTCATTTTCCATTTTTTTTTTTTGATAATGACTTTAATAATTACACATAACACACTATGGATTTTTCATCAATTTCGGTCATGAAAAATTCTGAATTCGAAATTCTTATGAGCATCAAAGTTGTAAATCTTTGAGTCTTCTTTAATCTGGAACTTGAATGACCTCAATCCGATATCGAAGTAAGAAATTATGGCCAAAATACGAAAATTGTACAAAATTGAAATTTCCGAAATTGTACATAATTAGAACGCCATTTCAAGTTTCCAACCTCCAAAATCCAAATGTCAAGTCCAATTTTTGCCCTTATATGTTCCATATTTCGTCCTGATTGATTCCATTTAGTCTCGATTTTATGTTATCTGTAACATAAATTAAAACACATCAAAACATTCATAAGGGGTGGTAATATTAATATTTTTCCACTCATCTGGAATTTTCTGTGGCTGAGCCATCAAATTGCAGCACCTAAGGGGCCTTCTCAATTATGTACACTTGAAGCTCATGTTCATATTTTATTTTTTTTCTAACAGGATGATCAGCCATAAAATCTACAAGGGTTTGCCCTTTCACAAACTTTTGAGGGAAATAAATTAAAGTGAATTTAGATAAGGCTGGTGATCATTAACAAATCCTCTCGGTGATCAACGATTTTTTGAGCATGTATTTGATCAGATCCGTCTGTGACACCACATAAACTCAGAAATCATGTAGTGTCGTAACTTAGTGCAGGCAAAGTACATAGCCAAACTGATGAGGCCCAGGATGCAGCCCATGATGGATGGACCGCCACAGTACAAGTTCCAGAAGGTCCAATCACGAGGTCTCGAGCTAAGAAGATACATGAAGCTATGCATGGATTCATACAGAAGATGGTATCTGACTATTCATGCACTTCTACTTCATTGAGTATGGGCTTGACGCTGGACGAACCCAAGATGGTGAATCTTATTCAGGCCGCAGAGCAACAAGTTACTTAGGCCTATTATAGTTATTTGGCATTTGTTATTCTTTTATTTAGGGCTTGATTTTTATTTTATTTCGGCCCGTTATTTACGTTTGACTATTTTCTTTAGATTATTATTTTATGTTTAGGAATTAGGTTAAGCGTGCAAGGGTTTGCACGTGGGGATAGCTTAACTTAGTTTTAGGATACACGCATGTTGGTGTGTGGGTAGTTTCATTTTATCCTTATAGGTTAGGGTTTTGGTTGCAGCCTCCTTATAAAAGGCTAACTCTTTGGTTATGTTTCACAACTCTCTTTTCAATAAAATATTTTATCAATTCGTGAGCATTGAGATCCTCAATTTTTTCTCACTGGTTTTGGCTTATCAATGACAGCTAACCTTTGTGGCACCCTTATTAGCACTCTAGGTTTTTGTTGCTTGTTCTTCAGAGGTTTAGAGTTTTTTATCCGAACTGTCTTGATATTTCTGGGAACGATTTTAATCTTATGTGGGTTTGTCTGGCTCCACTCCAGGCAGGTTCTCATCAGTTGGTATCAGGAGCAAAGATTCCAAGTTCAGTTCACACACCTGTCTAATTTTTTTTATTTCGTTCATTATATTATCGCGTGTGTTTCTTTCCTGCGTTTGTTTTTCCTGTGTTAGTTTCCTGCATTTTATTTTGTTATCTTATATCACCCTTGTTTCTTCTATTTCCATGTTGTTTTTGCGTCTGTTGGTCTCTGCGTTGTGGGTATTTCTTTTTCTGATTGTGTCTTCCCCTTAAGCTACGTTTGTGCGATTTGCGTAACCTAGGGTTCTAAGACCCCAAACTCCTTGCGGCAGTAGGTAAAACTTGGTGAGATTTTGGAAACAATCAAAATCAGGTCAAATCCACAACACCAAACGTTTTAGAAGGTCTGCGAGACGCCTACGTGCAATTTTTTTCCTAGCGGTCGTATTGTCAAGACAAGGTGATTGAGATAGTTGACTTGTGCGTGTTTAAAAATTCCAAATTTTGAGTGTAATCGCTTACCTGTTGTCTTCCTTGCTGCATTCGCTAGTGTCTTTACCTTTTTCTTCTTCCATTACATTTCACTAACCTTTTCTTTATCAATTCTCGTCAAATGTATATGCAACGTGTTCCCCTTCCGTTTGTGTCTACCTCTCTGATGTACTTGTGATTGAGCTGAACAGTGCTATTTGGGACAACATTAAGGGTTTGTTCTTTCCTGCAAGTTCAAATCCTTTGAGAACTCATTTGAGGACAAGAGTGGTAAAAGGCAAGAGTGGGTGACCTTAGTTTCGGGTTAAAGCCATTTGAGTGACAAACACGAGAGAATTGGAATTGTGAGGATTTTGTCTTTCTCTTTATTTTAGTTGTTCTTTTATTTTATTTTATTTTATTTTATAACTAACGTTTGTTGCAGTTTAAAAAGGGAAAAAACATGTCTAGAGAAGGCGCAGCCCCAAGTCAAAGTGCCAATTCCCCACAGGAGCCCCAATTACGGGATGTGGCGAATACAGTGACTGCACTTCAACATGAGTTTGAGCGAGTATTAGAATTGATGAGGGATGTTCGAGATGAGGTACAAGCGATGAGACACAATACTCCATAGAGGAATAGGCCAACACGGCCGACTAGAGCTAATGAGGCAGGGCACGTACCCCTCAGGACTGGTGGGCGGCGTAATGTACCCATGGACGAGATGGAGGCCGAGAATGAGTTTGATTATGATGAGGAGTTTGATAGAGTATCACAGGTAGAGATGGGTGAATTTCGGCCTAGAAGAGGTAGGAATGAAAGGCCGTTCAGGAGGAATCATGAGAATGAGGAAGATGGTGATTTTGGAAAAATCAAGATGACAATCCCTCCTTTCCAAGGTAATAGTAACCCCGAAGCTTATCTAGAGTGGGAACGTAAGCTCGAGCTTCTTTTTGACTGTCATAATTATTCCAAGCTTAAGAAGGTTAAGTTAGCGGTTATTGAATTTACCGATTATGCACTTGTCTGGTGGGATCAAATGATGATCAACATTCAGAGGCATAGGGAGCGACCGATCACTACTGGGCAGAATTGAAAACAGTTATGAGGAAGCGATTTTTACCGAATCATTACTATGATATCTGTATCATAAACTTCAGAATCTTACACAGGGGTTTCGGAGTGTCGAATACTACCATAAGGAGATGGAAATTGCAATGATTCGCGCCAATGTCTAGGAGGACCGAGAGGCGACTATGGCCTGATTTCTCAGTGGGTTGAATAGGGAGATTGCGAATGTAGTGGAACTACAACATTACATGGAGTTAGAGGACATGGTACATATGGCAATGAAAGTGGAACGCCAACTCAAGCGAAAAACTGCATTCAGGGGAAATTCGGGTCCAACCAATACATGGAAGCCGAAGTGGGGAGATAATGACAGGGATGGCACCACATCTAGGTTTAGATCAGAGTCCCCAAAGCCAAGGGAAGATACCACCACCAAGCCTAAACCAAAATTTGAGACCCCACCAAATAGGAGTCGTGACCTTAAATGTTTCAAATGTTTGGGGAATGGCCATATAGCATCACAGTGCCCTAACAGAAGGACCATGTATATGGGGGTGATGGCAAAGTAATTTCAGATGGTGAGGATGTTGTAGAGGAGGCGCCTGAGTTGGAGGTCGCCATTGATAAAGAAGGGTTTGAGTATGCAGCCAAGGGGGCGTCCCTTGTGACCCGACGTGCTTTAAATCCCCAGGAAAAGGTTGAGGATGATATGGTACAACAGGAGAGAACATATTCCATACTAGATTCCTGGTCCAGAACAAGGTATGAAGTATGATTATCGACGGGGGTAGTTGTACTAATGTGGCTAGTACAATACTTGTTGATAAGCTGGGTTTGACTTTACTTAAACACCTTAAACCGTATCGTTTGCAGTGGTTGAATAACAGTGGCGAGGTTAAAGTCAATAAACAGGTTTTGGTTAGTTTCACTATTGGTAAATAGAAGGATGAGGTGTTGTGTGATGTAGTCCCAATGCAAGCTAGACATCTGTTACTAGGGCGTCCTTGGCAGTTTGATAGGAGTGTGATGCATGATGGTTTCGCAACATATATTGTTTTGAGAAAGATGGAAGAAAGGTTACACTTGTTCCGTTAACGCCACGGGAAGTCTTTGAAGATCAAATGAAGCTACAGGCTTCCACAGTGCACACACCCGTGGGTGAGATCGAGGAAGAGAGTCGATGGGATGCGATTAACAGTTCTAGGGCAGTGAGCGAGAGAAACAGTGAGCATGCAAAAAATAATGAGAGTGTGGGTAGAATGAAAAATAGTTTCTTTGCTAAAGAGTGAGAATTG
Organism: Zanthoxylum bungeanum; assembly: GCA_019454045.1. NCBI lineage: Eukaryota > Viridiplantae > Streptophyta > Magnoliopsida > Sapindales > Rutaceae > Zanthoxylum > Zanthoxylum bungeanum. Next base: position 36,517 of record SKCR01050009.1, read on the forward strand.
AGGAGAGAGTATGCCAGGAATAAAGTGATGATCCTCCTCCTGTATAGAGAAACTCTTCTGAGTTCTGATGACACTAACCCTAACACTGTTTTGCCTAGTGTGTTTACTTCTTTATTGCAGGATTATGGTGATGTGTTTGCGGAGGAGATCCCTCATGGTTTACAACCAATTCATGGTATTGAGCATCAGATTGATTTCATCCCAGGGGCGGTCATTCCTAACCGACCAGCTTACCACAGCAACCCTGAGGAAACTAAGGAGCTCCAAAAGCAAGTTGAGGAGTTGATGAGCAAAGGGTACGTACCAGAGAGCATGAGTCCGTGCGCAGTTCCAGTCCTGTTATTCCCAAAGAAAGATGGTACATGGAGAATGTGCGTGGATTGTCGAGCTGTCAACAATATCACTGTAAAGTATCGCCACATTATCCCTAGATTAGATGATATGTTGGATGAATTATATGGCTCTTGTATTTTTTCAAAAATTGACCTTAAAAGTGGGTATCATCAAATTAGGATGCGGGAAGGGGATGAATGGAAGACTACTTTTAAAACAAAATATGGGTTATATGAGTGGCTTGTGATGCCATTTGGGCTTACAAATGCCCCCAGCACCTTTATGCGTCTAATGAATCATGTTTTGCGTGCCTTTTTGGGTAAATTTGTAGTCGTATATTTTGATGATATTTTAGTGTACAGCAAGAATTTAGAAGAGCATGTAGGACATGTGCAAGCTGTGTTTGATGTTTTGAGGAAAGAATTATTGTATGCTAACCTCAAAAAATGTGATTTGTGCATGGAAAAAATGATATTTCTAGGGTATGTCATTAGTGCTCAAGGCATTGATGAAAACAAGGTCAAGGCCATTCGTGAGTGGCCTACACCTAAGAGCATCACTGAGGTTAGGAGTTTCCATGGACTAGCCAGTTTCTATAGGAGGTTTGTAAAAGACTTTAGCACTATCGCTGCACCACTTACTGAAGTCGTAAAGAAAAATATTGGTTTCCATTGGGGGGAGGAACAAGAGAATGCCTTTAAACTTCTTAAAGATCGATTATGTTCTACTTTTGTTTTAGCCTTACCTAACTTTAACCAAACTTTCAAGATTGAGTGTGATGCTTCAGGTGTCTGTATTGGGGCAGTACTTATGCAGGAACGACGTCCTATAGCTTTCTTCAGTGAAAAGCTCAACGGTGCAGCGCTGCGTTACCCAACTTACGACAAAGAGTTTTATGCCCTAGTCAGAGCGCTGGAAACTTGGCATCATTACCTCTGGCCAAAAGAGTTCGTGATTCACACTGACCATGAATCTCTGCGGCATATCAAGAGTCAAGAAAAACTTAACAAACGGCATGCAAAATGGATGGAGTTCATGGAGACCTTCCCATATTTTACAGACAATATGATTTTTTATTTAAAGAGAATAAATGTGTGTGCCTAGTTGTTATATGCGTGAATTATTGGTCTGTGAAGCACATAGTGGGGGTCTTTTGGGTCATTTTGGTATTACGAAAATATTGGATATCTTGCATGAATATTTTTATTGGCCTAAAATGAAGAAGCATGTCATACGCATTTGTACTGGTTGCATTACTTGTAGGAAAGCAAAATCTAAAGTTCAACCACATGGGCTTTATACACCTTTACTTGTTCCTCAGGCACCGTGGGTAGATATTTCCATGGACTTTGTGTTAGGATTACCTAAATCTAGGAAGGGCTGAGACTCTATTTTTGTTGTAGTTGACCGTTTTAGCAAGATGGCACACTTTATTGCATGTCACAAATCAAACGATGCCACACACATTGCTGACTTATTTTTTAGTGAGGTTGTTCGCTTACATGGAGTACCTCGGAGTATAGTATCGGACAGGGATGCGAAGTTTTTAAGTCATTTTTGGAAAATTTTATGTGGTAGGCTGGGAACTAAACTGTTATTTTCCACCACTTGTCATCCACAGACTGACAGTCAAACTGAAGTCGTTAACAGGACCTTGTCCCAACTATTACGTACTGTCATTTCTAAGAATTTGAAGACATGGGAAGAATGTTTACCTTTCATTGAGTTTTCTTATAATCGTAGTATTCATTCCACTACTTCTTATTCTCCTTTTGAAATTATGTATGGATTAACCCACTAACACCTCTGGATTTATTGTCTTTGCCCGTTGATGAGAGGGTGAGCCTGGATGGTAAGCACAAGGCCGACTTGGTCAAGTCTATACATAAGAAAGCAAGAAAACACATTCAGAAGAAAAATGACCAATATGCCTCGCATGCCAATAAGGGTAGACGTTGTGTCTCTTTCGAACCCGGTGATTGGGTTTGGGTACACATGTGAAAAGAGCGCTTCCCAAAGAAACGACAATCCAAACTCCAACCCAGAAGCGATGGCCCGTTTCAGATTCTTGAGAAAATCAATGACAATGCCTACAAAGTGGATTTTCCAGGTGAGTATAATGTTTCTGCGTCATTTAATATTTCTGATCTTTCTTTGTTTGATGCAGATTCGAGGTCGAATCCTTTCGAGGAGAGGGGGAATGATGAGGACCAGGATGCAGCCCATGATGGACGGACCGCCACAGTATAAGTTCTAGAAGGTACAATCACAAGGTCTCGAGCTAAGAAGATCCAGGAAGCTATGCATGGATTCATACAGAAGATGGTATCTGACTATTCCCGTACTTCTACTTCATTGAGTATGGGCTTGACGCTGGACAAACCCAAGATGGTGAATCTTATTCAGGCCGCGGAGCAACGAGTTACTTAGGCCTATTATAGTTATTTGGCATTTGTTATTCTTTTATTTAGGGATTGATTTTTATTTTATTTCGGCCCGTTATTTACGTTTGACTATTTTCTTTAGATTATTATTTTATGTTTGGGAATTAGGTTAAGCGTGCAAGGGTTTCCACGTGGGGATAGCTTAGCTTAGTTTTAGGATACACGCCTGTTGGTGTGTGGGTAGTTTCGTTTTATCCTTGTGGGTTATGGTTTTGGTTGCAACCTCTTTATAAAAGGCTAACTCTTTGGTTATGTTTCAAAACTCTCTTTTCAATAAAATATTTTATCAATTCGTGAGCATTGAGATCCTCAATTTGTTCTCACTGGTTTTGGCTTATCAAAGGACTGCTAACCATTTGTGGCGTCCATATTAGCACTCTAGGTTTTTGTTGCTTGTTCTTCAGAGGTTTAGAGTTTTTTATCCGAACTATCTTGGTATTTCTTGGGAACGATTTCAATCTTGTGTGGGTTTGTCTGGCTCCGCTCCAGGCAGGTTCTCATCACAAACACATATTCTCAATGGAAAGTATTTCCATTCTGTGGAGGAGAAGCTCCTGCTCAAATAGTAAATAGCATGTTAATGTCCTGATGAATTATTTTGATCTAGCAAGCAACCAATCGAATCATGAGCTGTTGATATGTATAATTTGAGAGGAATTCCTTCCCTGGGAGGCACTGGTACATAAGGCTTAATCAAATACTCTTTTATCTTCTCAAAAACTTGCTGATGCTTCTCCTCCCACCCGAACTCCTATTGCCTTTCAGCTTTAGTAGGTCTAAAAAATCTTTGGTCTTTCTTGCAATATTTGCGATAAACTTCCTCACATAATTCACTTACCCTAAGAACCCTTGTAGCTCATTATTTCGAGGAGGTTGAGTTTCCATGATTGCTTTCACATTATTTTGTCAATCTCGATTCCTTTCGAGTGAACCAAAACTCCCAGGAAGTTTCATGTTTTGACACCAAATACGCATTTGAGAGGATTGAGCTTGAGCTTGTCAATCTCGATTACTCTCCGGTGAACCAAAAATCCCAGGAAGTTTCATGTTTGACACCAAAGGCACATTTGAGAGGATTGAGCTTGAGTCTATGCTTCCTTATTCTTTCAAAGCCTCTCCTAAAATGGTCCACGTGATCACTTTTTCTTTTAGATTTCATAAAAATATCATCTACGTACACTTCCATAAAAAGACCAACCATATCATGAAAGATAGTATTCATTACCCTTTGGTAGGTGGATCCTGCATTTTTAAGCCTAAAAGGCATGACCACCCACTCAAAGGTACCAATTTAACTAGGACACCTAAAATCGATTTTAGAAACATCCTCATTTGTAATAAAAATATGATTATAGCCAGAAAAACCATAAATAAAAGACATCAAAGCATGTTTCGCAGTAGCATCATTTAAAGTATCAGAGATTGGCATCACATAAACATCCTTAGGAGTGGCGATATTTAAGTCTCTAAACCCTCAGTCTCTCATTCATTTTTACTAATGGAACTACATTTGTCAGCCACTGGGTGTACCTGATTGGCCTAATGAAACCAGCCTCTAAAAACTTTTCAATCTCTTCATTTACTTTGAGTTCCACCTTCTTTGACATTGTTCTTGGAGGCTTGCAATGTGGAAAGAAGTTTGGCTTGATTGGGAGACAGTGCTCAATAAGGCTCTTGCTAAGGCTTGATATTTCTTCATAACTCCACACAAAACAGACCTTATATTCATACAAAACCTCAATAATTTTGTTTTTCAAGTCATCATAGAGGAGTTGACTGACATACACCACCCTTGGGTTTTCTAGAGTTCCAATGTTAATTTCTTCTAAAGGATCCAACACTTCAGCCTTATTGTCCACCATCTTTGATGGAGCTGGTTCCAAGTCATGCAATTGGATTTCATCCACTTCTTCCTCTCATTCCTCCTAAAAATTACTTCTACTCCGCAAACTCCTGGAAATTCCACCATTATTATCTTGTCCAAGACATGCTGCACATATGCTATTGATATTGTGGTTGCAGCCACCATATATTCCTCTTCAATAAAGTTAGTCATCAACCTCCATGATGACAAGCTCATGCTTTGCCTTAAAAGGCACATTAGCATATGACGTTTTGAGCTGATTCCTACTAGCTTCTTGCTTACTGATTGTCATGCTCCTAGGTCCTCCAAGCTTATTCTTCCAGATAAATTGAACATGACCCAAATCATCTTTTTGATAAAAGGCCTCTATTGAGTCAATATGCATTTGGAAAGGCCTCCCATCTGCCCATACTACCTCCACTTTGTCTTATTTCCAGAGCACGAGGAATTGGTGCAAGGATGATGGCATACACCAGTTGGCATGAATCCAATCCACTCCAAGAAGAGCTTGATAACTAGTCGAAGAATTCACTATGAAAAATGCAGAAAGTGAAGTCTTGCTGCCAACAGTAAGTTCCATTGGTAGAACATAAGTGTTCTGGTTACCTCTCCTGTAAACGCTGCCATAGAAATTTCTGTTGAAATTAGATCATCCTCTAATTCTCCTAATATTAACAGAATCATAGAAGGCATCACATTCAACGCTAACCCATTATCAACCAGTACCCTGGATATTGGTCTTCCACTCACATAGGCCTTAATATATAAGAGTTTTATATGTTTTGTCATCTCCTCTGAGGGGCTTCTCAAATATCACCCTTTTAGGCCTTTAAATTCCACAGCTTGGATAGTCACCCCTAAATACGGCCTCTTGTTCTTCTTTTCCTCCAAAAAAGATGTTTTTCTAATGGTTTCTGCCAAATCCTCCATTCCTGCAGTTTTCTTTCCACTCTCTTTTTGGAAGTTTCACGCAAGAGTCAGGCTTATCGTGGCACAACCAAAAAGAACAAGGACTATTCCTACCATGAAAGTGTTCTTTGCATACTGGTCCTCCAATAAATCCTCTAAACTCCCCACTGATTCTTGATCTTCAATGGACTTCCTGCAGAATTTTGACTTTTCCTTAGCAGGCTTATGCATCTCCTCATTCCTCTTCAAGACTGCCTTCTGACGTAGAAATCTCATTTTCTAAGTTCGGGAGAAAATTTTAGGAAATTGTTTTTGCTCCACTCTGTACCACTGGTTTCCTGACCTAACAACTAGAGGGACCACAAATCTCGACTGTCTCCTCTAGAAAGAAAATGGAGGATATATCTTGGTTCTTGGTGGAAATTAAGTCTTGGTCATGTGCTCATTCTTAGGGCTTCGTCCTGATTTATTTTCATGTACGAATGTAACATCCCCCTCTTCAGGGATGCTACCTGCAGGGAATATGAAACTTTATATCCCTAAACCTCCAACTTTCTGACTCTGCTCAACACTACTAATCTCATCTCAAACATAAACACATGCATAGGGACCATTGCCCAACTCAATAACATGAAATACATCTCAAATACTCATACTATGTACTCAACAATACTTCACATTACAACTCTGATAATGGACACATTAGCATGTTACAATGACTTATACAATACAATGTATGACATGCAACTTTTACTTTGACACTGATAATGCCGAGACTCTGTAAAAAAATCTGGTAGACTCAAACACCCTAGTGACTACCATCAGTGTCCATCCTCTCGAGCTCGTCCTCCTAGTATAACTGGAAAACAGAGAAATTGGGAGTAGGGGTTAGATCATTTGAACGACCTAGTAAGTTGACAGTTTGAAATGGAAATTGAAATACTTTAAGAAAACTCATTTTTTTCTGAAGTCAAAATCCTCTTAAGGAAAACTGATCTTTTCTAAAAACTCTTTCTTTTCTGAAAATAGTTCTCTTTCCATAAAACCTTTCTGAAAATCCTTTTTGTATGTAAACTCTTTTATAAATCTTATTTTTTCTGAAAATCATAACTCTAAAGTCTTATCTCTGAAAGTCTATTTCTGAAAATTTATTTTTGATACGCACGGGGGCGTTACATATCGACGTCCCTCATACGCCTAAACTAGTGGTCTTGGGGCGTTACGTCTCGCCGTCTCCCAAGCCACTGAACTAGGGCCAGGCGTGCTGATTCATGCTATTATCCTGACCCTGAATCTAAGGTCTAGGGGCGTTACGTCTCGCCGTCCACCTAGCCCTGAAATCTAGGATTTAGGGGTGTTACGTATCACCGTCCTCCTAGTCATGCTCTACATGTGTATATTTCTATATCCGTCAATTCCATAAGTCACATCTGAGGTGGATTTTTCCCTCATGCCTCCAAAAATCATAAAATCATGCTTTTGAATCAAAACTTCTGAAAATATTTTTATTCATAAAACAACTGGAAATAAACTTGGCTAACGTCCTATGCGTTTAAAAGTAAGTCTCGATTCAAAAATAGATAAGTAAATAACAAATTTGAAAAGAAAATATTCACTCATAGTGTTATGGCAAGTCGGGTGCGGTACACGGCGTAGGTGACCTTTGAGTACCTTGACGTCGATCTAAAGTCAAAGTAACCATTAGTTCTCTTTCTTATAACTCAGAATATTTACATATGACATGAAAGTATATGCATTAATGAATGCTAAATCTACTTGAACATTGGAAATATCTATGGTATTTATGAATTTTACGGCTTAGATTTGGAGTTGTAAAGGTGCGGTAGCGGAAACTTATATTTTACTAATCGTTAGAAAATTCTCTGCTTAATGTCTAATTTTGAAAATTCACTGTGATTAATCGGGGACGAATCTGAAGTTGAAATTTTAATGAGATTATCCTTAATGTATCTAGTTTATGTCGGTTTTTACGGTTTTCAATTCTGATTCCAGCAACGCAAGTTATGGACTGATGTTTAGGGGATGTGCAACCAGAAAAACTAGGCACAGGGGCAGCAGATAGCTCAACTTCAAAAATTCAGTCCGATCTCATTTTAAGTCCAAAAATTCTTTATTTTGGATATGTTACTACCTTATGTGTCTAGTTTATCCAAAAAGTTACATTTCATCAATCGAACATCACAAACTTGACTTGTAAATAAATCTTTATAGCCTGTCCGAAAAGCATCATAACCCAACACTACTATTTTGAAAACACCCATAAGGAATTTCTCTATTGGCTGAATTCATCTCCAATGTCCAAATCATGATATTCATCAATTGAACAACACAAAACCCACTTGTTCCCTCTCCCAAATATCAAGATCCCCAACAAAATATTCCATAATTGCCTTGAATCCGACACTCTCCCAAAAATATCCAAGGGACGAACATCATGCTTCTAACTAGGGGTGGTAATTTGGGTCAGGATTCGTTTATTCGTTCGATTCGATTTGCTTTAAAGCGAATACGGGTTTGAAAAAATTGATTCGTTTAATAAATAGGTCAATTCGATTCGATTCGTTTATTAAACGAATCGAATACGAATTTAAACTCATTAATTCGTTTATTGTTTAGGATTCGTTTTATTATTTTTATTTACTAGTTCTTGTTAATTTTCAATTAAGATTCGAGAAATTATAACTAATTATTATAGAAAAAATAATATTTTCAATATTTGGTGAGATATTTTTAGTGAATATATTAATTACATATTTCATATGTATATATTTATTAAGAATTAATGTAAATCAAGTGTGGTAAATTATTTTATTAAATAATATCATTGACTAAACGAATATTCGTATTCGATTCGTTTAATAAACGAATCGAATACGAATCCTGATATTAGGATTCTTTTAATAAACGAATCGAATACAATTCATCACATTTTGATTCGATTCGTTTATGATTCGATACAAATTCGATTAGTTAATTCGTTTTGCCACCCCTACTTCTAACCTAGGAATCAAATTTTCCTTCAGTACATGACCATAACCACACATTAAAACCAAAAACATTCACAACTACCTTTAAGACATCATTGTCAAGTTACCCAACCAAATTAAATCAAATTAGGTAAACCCATTCTAAGCACTTTCAAGATAAGCCTAATTAACACATCCAAGAGCAATTATCAAATTAACTAACCAAAAGAAGCAAGGACATAAAGATATTACCTTATAAAATCAAAGAATAAAAAATCCCTAAAATTGCTCCCAAGATTCGGTCAGTGAGAGAGATGGAAAAATATCCTTGTTCCTTAGAACGATTAGGGCACAAGTACTTTACTATAGCATTAGATAAACAAAATAGTGAATTGTGGAAGAATAAATCGAGCAAGAAAATTTTGTTTCCCTTTGCTAGCTTGGCTTCGTGAGAAGGGGAAGAAAAGGGATATTCGTAAAAAGCAAGTTCAAGTTAACCTGCACCTGCTTCATTTAGCTCCACTGTATGATGATAGCAAGAGAATGAACATTAACCATTTAACTTTTTCCATTGTAATCCTTAAACCATTTAACATCCATTCGTAGTCCATAGATTGGTCGCTGTCCCCCCCAATAAGACCAACAATAACATCTTAAAAGAAGGGGCAAAATTCTTGAACACCACATTGGTCTCTAAATTTCTTGTAGCATTTAAAACTATGACGGCTTGGGTTCTCTATACATACAATCAAGCCGAAACAACTATGCACCCAGGAAAATCTAAAATAACATTTGACGT
>SKCR01050010.1:0-45678 GCA_019454045.1 Zanthoxylum bungeanum
AGCGCATGGGCTTAGTAAGTCGGATTAAAGGTCCCCTATTTGGAGGGGTTAAAATCTTTTACCACAATGCTTTGCCGCGCCAGTTGATGTGTGTTCGGTTGGATATAAGATATGTTCAATCGGATATATTAAGTTTGATATGATTGTCTTTATTCTTGTATGCATGATGTGATCGAGCGCATGGGCTTAGTAAGTGCGATGAAAGGTCCTCTAATTGAAGAGGTTAAAATCCTTTACCATGATGCTTTGCCGCGCCGATTAACGTATATTCGGTTGAATGTAAGATGTGTTCAATCGGGTATATGAAGTCTAATGTTATTGTCTTTATTTTTTATATGCATTGAGATAAGCGCATGGGTTTAGTAAGTGCGATGAAAGGTCCTCTAATTGAAGAGGTTAAAATCCTTCGCCACGATGCTTCGTCGCGCTTCGTATTTCGCTTTTTGCTTTTTATGTATGTATTGCGTCACATTTTGTGCATCAGGACTGTTCCCGTTCGAACGTGTTTTTGAACGTTATACGAACGGGAACCTTCTGTTTCCCGTTCGAACGCGTTTTACAAATGCTACTTGAACGCGCATGCATTTTATTTCATCAGGTCTGGATCCGTTCGAACGCGTTATCAAACGCTACACGAACGCGAACCTTCTGTTTACCGTTCGAACGCGTTTACGAACGCCCACACACTGAACTGAGTCTGTCTCATCATATTTCATACATAATTGCCTCTTGGGTGATCTCTCTTGCATTATGTAGTCAATCATATTATTTGTATTCCTGCATTTATCTATTCGATGTATTCATGAGATAGTACCCAACCATGATTAGGTTGTTCTTAGTTTTCCATATCATATGATTGAGAATATGTTCATGAGATTGCCATGTGATGTTGTATGTTGTGATGATTAATTTCATGCATGTGGATTTAGAAGCATGATACTATTGGAAATAAGTGTTACTTAGGCCTGATTAAATTATTACGCAAATCCTTTCATTATAAGTGACATAAGTAAGGGACCATTCTGAACCCAACGGTTTGAGGTCTTCCCTTGCGAGGGGTGAGTGCGGCTTTAAATATCATTTTCCCAGTTCACACCGGGTGGCGACTCCATTATTCTCCGGTTTAGTCCCCTGTGGCTACTCCGTACTCCCGACCGGGCCGCGAGCCCGAGACAGCATGCGTCGCCCCAGATCCTGTGTCCCCACAGTCTGGCGACTCCACTGGGGATAGAGAATCGGCCACGAAATATTGTCTTGTAATGTTTGGATTTATGTTCTAATTGACCGTGTCTATAATGGATAAAATGAGGGTTTAATCAAAGGCATTTTGAGGCTAGGTAATGGTTTGGTGTCTTCCTTCATTCACTACCTTTCTAGAAGGAAAAGCTGTGAAGGCACCTATATAGCCATCTACTCGTAGCCTATTGTGATGGACTAATTTGGAGGACTCGTTGTTTATTCCTGACAACAAGCGATAAGAGCCTAAGAGGCTTGGGTATTTAAGTGAGCCTCGCTCCACCCTCCCTCTGGGGAATCTACAACGGGAAATCCATTTGACAGTCTGTCACACACTATAGCTCATTAGCACGTACCTTAGTGAATAAAAAAGGGTGCGCTCACTTGGTCGCTCGAACCCTTGAGTGGGGAGACCTAGTTGTGGGCCATCCTTCGCCGGTGAGAGCCTTTGTCTACACTCTTGCGAACCCACCCATAGACCGGGTTTGTATGGTTAAAGTAACAATTATTTCCTTGAATATGTGCTTGTGGACCATCCTCATTTGGATGCAGTTGGACTATTGTCAGAAATGCGAACTTGCTGGGCCATTTAAACTGGGGCGAGTTCGTACCTTATGACCATTAGGCCCAAAGCTTCTGAAATGTTGATGGGCCATTGTTTTATGTTTGCATTATCTTACTTTGTGCTTGTGTTCGGAACATTACCATTTGGATTTAGTTGGGCTCCTTGCCATGAGATGTGAACTTGTTGGGCCATTTAAACTGGGACGAGTTCACTCCTATGACAGTTAGCCCAGAAGCTTCTAAAATGATAACGGGCCGATTTGTTTGAAAATTTTAGTTGATTTAGTATGTTATATATGTTACATGCATCTCATGCACCCCATGCATACATACATCATGTTAACCCTTGTGTTCTGAAAGCCATCATAGATTCCCGTTGGGTTAGGGAAAAGGGAAGACTCACCAAAATACTGGGAACAGACATGAGTGAATCAGATATTGAGGTATCCTGTATGGATTAGTTGGAAAACGGTCTCGCCAAGGTCACTGAACAGTTGCAAGCCTTGACTACTGCCATGACAAATATGGCTGTGCCCCGTGCTGGGGGAAATTCTGAGAATATGAGGCGTGAGGAGCCTCCGAATGGGTTGGGGGATGATATTTCCACTTTTGATGATGACATGGCAGAGTATGCAACAGGCAAAATGATTGGGTCTCAGGCAGAATTTCAGAAGCTTCAGGATCAGGTTGAAACAGTTACCCGCAAAATGAGGGGTAAGAATGAGGATTTGCTATATTACGAGGCAATGACCTTCGGAGAACAGCTGCCAGCTCAGTTTAAAATGCCCGACATGGCCAAGTTTAATGGGAATGGAGACCCGAGAGTCCATCTGCAGCAATATGTCTCAGTCATGAGTTCAATGGGCCTATCACAATGCCAAGTCCAAAAGATGTTTGGGATGTCACTCGAGGGGGCACCTGTGGTTTGGTATCATAGCCTTAAGAAGAAGGTTAAGGAAGATTGGAAGGAACTAGCTGATGCTTTTCTGAAGCAGTATGTTACAGACTTAGAGATTGACTTGTCACTCCGTGATTTGGAGAACACTAAGCAGAAGCCAGAGGAAAGCTTCAAGGAGTATGTAGACCGCTGGAGAAGCCAGCTTCTGAAAATGTAGACTCGGCCCTCTGAGAAAGACCAAATTAAAATGATCATCAAGGGCACCAAGCCCTCTATTTATGGTAAGCTGAGGAGGATGACTTCGATGATTTCTGATTTTCGACAGTTGAGGGAAACTGTCATGGATATTGAGGAAGAGGAGGCTGAAAACAGAAAGTTTTATGGCCAGAATAAAAGAACTTTTTGGGGGGCCTTCTGAGACCAAGCCCGCTACTGCCGAAGTCGCTGCCATCAGAAACAGGCAATTCTCCAACCTTGGTAGACCTTTGTCGAAGGTGTTTGAAAAGTTGCAGGGACAAGGACTCTTGAAACCATTAGAAGGCAAGCAACTTCTACACCCCCCACCGCCACACATAAATATGAACCTTTATTGTCACTTCCACCAGCTACATGGCCATGACACCGACAACTGCACCCGCCTCAGGCATGAAATTCAAGATCTCATAGATTCCCATAAAATACCCAACCCATGAAAAGAAAAACCCTACACACACGAAAACCCTCAACCACCAAGCTTCTTACATGGATGACAGTGAAGAACCATAGGCCGAGGAAGAAGGCAGTGCTGCTGATGATGGAGTTGTTCCTCCTAGTCTATTTGATCCAGTTTTTTTTTTAAAAAGACATTGATTTTGTTACTTGTTCGAACTCTTTTCCTCAACGATAATAAAGACGTTCATTTCACTGAATCTCTTCTGCAATATGAGTATATTTGAGAAAAACATTCAACCTTGGTACTATGAAATTCAGTGATGTTAGAACATAGGGAATCCTCGGAATAAGCAAGCTGAAAGGAAAGGATATCCATTCAGAAATTGGGAAATGGAGCAGTGAAACTATCAGACTTGGAAGGGAATTAGTTCACCGAGCCGATCAACATAGACAGATTGAAGCAGTGGTTTACCTGAGGAAAAGAAGACTAAGTAGTCACCAAGAGAATTGACGGAAGACCTAACCCGACGGGATAAGAACATTCATACATGCACACACGTAACACATTTTGCATCCTTTCGTGTTTGTTCTGTTTTGTATTCACAGGTTTTGAAGAAGAAAAAGAAAAGTGGCAAAGACAAGCCAATCAGAAGCAGCAACAGTACAATGTCAGCAGTCTTCAGGAATGAATCACAGGGGCGAGGCCCATATCAGTATCAGTCTGGGGGCGAGGCCCATGTCAGTATCAGTTGGGGGTGAGGCCCATATCAGCAGTATCAGTATGGGGGCGAGGCCCATATCAGCAGTATCAGTCTGGGGGCGAGGCCCATATCAGCAGTATCAGTCTGGGGGCGAGGCCCATATCAGCAGTATCAGTCTGGGGGCGAGGCCCATATCAGTACCAGTTTGGGGCGAGGCCCACATCAGTAACAGTGTTAAGGCAAGGCCCACATCAGTTTGAGGGCAATGCCCACATCAGCATCAATCTAGGGGCGAAGCCCACATCAGTACCAGTTTGGGGGGCGAAGCCCACATCAGTACCATTTTGGGGGCGAAGCCCACATCAGTACCAGTTTGGGGTGAGGCCCACATCATTATCAACATCAGTTTTGCCGGATATGACACTTTGGGGGCGAGGCCCATATCATTATTAGAATCAGTCAAGCCAAGAATGGCACTCCAAGAATGGAAACACAGTTCGAGAATGAACAAACCAAGAATGGAACTCCAAGAATGGAAACACAGTTCGAGAATGAACAAACCAAGAATGGAACTCCAAGAATGGAATCATCGCACCAAAAGAGAAATCTTCCATTTTCATTTTAAGTTTAAAGTTTAAAATGAAAATAGGACTAAATCGTGCCTGATTTTCATAAATTGCAGGTCACCGTTACGTCAGAAACGGTCGAAAATGGTGGATTTTTTTCTTCGTTGGTCCAAATCAAGGATGCTAACGTGGCAGACACGTGGCTGATGATGTGGTAGAAATGGGACCGGCTTTGCTGACTTAGCCAATGAAGTGGCGGACACATGTTGATGATGTAGCAGCTAACGTGTCTGACTCCTTGCTGACGTGGCAGCTGAATGTGCGCTGATGAGGTGCTGACCGTGTGTTGACGTGGCTGACACGTTAGCGTCTCCAACCTTCATGTACGACTATGGAGGTTTATGGAAATTTGAGAATTGATTTTTGAGAACTTTCTTGAAATTCGAATTTTCCGTACGTGAACAAGCATGTGCGGCTATGGAAGTTTATTAGTGACAACATATCACATGCGACAATGATTTTGCAATATCAAAGAAAATAGATTTGGCTTTAACGATATGATTTGTTGCTGGATTAAGAGTTGTTTCGTGTTGTAAAATAAAATCAAAATAACACAAAACAGTAAGCTAAAAGGTTGTTCATATTCGTCATATTGGAGGGAGAGGGCAAAAAAAATTTCAATGTCGATCCCGGGTGCTTAAGCCGTTTCCGCTGCGCTAGGAAAATGGTTTCTACATGTGTGTCGCTGTCTGATCACTGTTTGATTGCCGAAAAACACCACCATGCTCGTTGTAGGCACTGTATTTTTGCATATAAGTCCCTATGATGAGTCTCATTTAGAGGCACTACCTTTTATGTCACGGAAGCCGCGGGAAACGGATGTCGGAAGGGGAAATTCAGAATAAGTATGTCATCAAGTTCATTTCACAAGTTCACTGTTTTCGTTCGTGCTGCGTTCGTGCCCACATTCGAACGTCAGACAGATTGCAGGCGTTCGTGTAGCGTTCGATGAGGCGTTCGAACGGTGTCGATATTTCTGGTTTTGCTACTAGCCTCACACCCAAGCCCAATTAGCCCACCAAAGCCCATTAAAATATTAATTAAATCATATACCAAATTAAATGAAATATTAATTAAATCATATACCAAATTAAATAAAACATTAAATAAAATCATATACCAAATTAAAATCAATCAACCAATTATATTCCCAATCAAAAATATCTTATTCCTAACTTAACAAATATTATGCCTAAACAACACAAATTAAATATATTAACTTCCTAATTAGCCAAATTTTGTCCCCCCTCAAATCTTAGGATTTCCTTATTTGACACCAAATCAAATCCCTTTTAAATGCCAAATCTCTTTCCTTGTCAAGCAAGATTTAGCCCTACCCCCTTTGCCTATAATAAGAACCCAATTCAAACCCTTGAAACCCCTAGTTCATTCACACAAGAAAAGACCCAAGCTCATTGACATAACCAAACTCACACACACAACCCTCACAAATCAAACACACAGCCGAGACACATAAACACCAGCCACCCACTCCAACAAAACACCAAAAACAGTAATCCCAAACAGCTCCTTTACCTCACCAAAACAGCCCCCAAGTCACGCCCAAACAGCGGCCCAAATCACATCTAAATAGCAGCCCCTTTAACCGCAATTACATGAGTCTAAAACACTAATAACAGCGATCAAAATACAGAAGTAAATCAGCAGTATGATGATTTGTTTGTATTGATGATGTGATACGCATGGGCTTAGTATGTCGGTCTAAAGGTTCTCCATTTGAAGGAAGAAAATGCAAAAATGCTACCTTTAAGCCAACACTTCGCCGCGCCTATTACATCGTGTCTTTTGCCTTATGTATGTCGGTTGTTTATGAAATTGGTGATAAAGCGCATGGGCTTAGTAAGTGCGATTAAAGGTCCTCTATTTTGAGAGGTTAAAATCCTTTATCACGATGCTTTTCCGCACCGGATAATGTATATTCGATTGGATGGAGATATATTCAATCGGATACATGAAGTCCGATATCGTTGTCTTTACTTTTTTATATATATATGTCTTGTGTTGTTTACGCATGGGCTTAGTAAGTGCGATTAAAGGTCCTCTATTTTGAGAGGTTAAAATCTTTTACCATGATGTTTCGCCGTGCCGGACGACGTATATTCGTTTGAATGTGAGATGTGTTCAATCGGGTATACGAAGTTCGATATCGTTGTTTCTATTTTTGTATGCATTATGATGTGATGCGCATGGGCTTAATAGTTGGATTAAAGGTCCTCTATTTTGAGAGGTTAAAGAACCTTTACCACGATACTTCGCCGCGCCTTTTAGTCCGTTATTATTGATTAGGTGTCATCTATTCATCCGTTCACGTATGCGTCATGTTGTTTACTGCATTTTGGGGGTCACTACTGTAACCCCGTTCGAACGCGTTTACGAACGCCATACGAACGTGAGCATTCTGTTTCCTTTCTGTTCGAACGCGTTTACGAACGCTACTCGAACGCGAACCTTCTGTTTACCGTTCGAATGCGTTTACGAACGCTACTCGAACGTGCATGCATTTGTTTCATCAGGTCTGGTACCGTTCGAATGCGTTATCAAACGCCACACGAACGAGAACCTTCTGTTTACCGTTCGAACGCGTTTACGAATGCTACACGAACGCACACCCACTGAACTAAGTCCTTTTCATCAGATTTCGTGCATAATTGTCCCTAGTAGCTATCCCTTCGTATGATGAACCTGATTGTTTTTCTGTATTACACAAGATTGTGTATGTGTCGTTCATCTATATTCCCCACATGTATGAGTACAATGTGTTTATTAACTTGTATGCTTGCCGTATGTTAATTTATCTTTATGTATGCAAATTGAGACATAGATTACATGCAAATAGGCTGTATGTGAATTCAGATATGTGTTACATGTAAATTTAGATGAACTTGTTGATGTATGCATGCGAACTTAGGGGTAAATCATCATTGGAAATACGTTTCTTAGGCTTGGTTAGATTATTGCGCAAATCATTTTATTACAAGTGGAATAAGTAAGGGACCATTCCGAACCCAACGGTTTGAGGTCTTCCCTTCGAGGGGTGAGTGCGGCCTTAAATCTCATTTTCTCGGTTCACACCGGGTGGCGACTCCATCATTCTCCGGTTTAGTCCCCCGCGGGCTACTCCGTACTCCCAACCGGGCCGCGAGCCCGGGACAATATGCGTCGCCCAGTTTCTGTGTTCCCACACTCTGGCGACTCCACTGGGGATAGAGAATCGGCCCCGAAATAATGTCTTGTAATATTATGATTTGTGCTTTAAGTTAACCGTTCCTGTAGTGGGTTGAAAGGGGTGTAATCAAAGGCATTGTTAAGGCTAGGTGATGGTTCGATGTCTTCCTTCACTCACTACCTTTTCATAAGGAAAAGCTGTGAAGGCACCGAGATAATCATTACTTGTGGCTCGTTGTGACAGACTAGTTTGGAGGACTCGTTGTTTATTCTTGACACCAAGCGATAAGAGCCTAAGAGGCTTGGGTACTTAAGAGAGCTTTGCTCTACCCTCCCTCTGGGGAATCTACAACGGGAAATCAATTTGACAGTTAGTCACACACCATAACTCGTTGACACGTACCGTAAGGTATAAAAAATGTGCGCTCACTTGGTCGCTCGAACCCTTGAGTGGGAGTCCTAGTTGTGGGCAATCCTTCGTCAGCGAGAGTCTTTGTCTACACTCGCGTAAATCCACACATGAACCATAGTTATGTGACCATAGTAATTGTCCCTTTGTGCTTGTGTTTGGGAACATTGTCGTTTGGATCCATTCGGACCTTTGTCATGAGTTATGGGCTTGTTGGGCCAATTAAACTGGGACAATAACATATCTTATGATGATTGGGACAAAAGCTTCTAAACGCCAATGGGCCATTATATGTTTGTGTTTAGGAACATTATCATTTTGATACGGTTTGGACTTCTTGCCATGAGATGTGAACTTGTTGGGCCATTTAAACTGGGACGAGTTCACTCCTATGATAGTTAGCCCAAAAGCTTCTAAAATGATGATGGGCCGATTTGTGTGAAAAATTTAATGAGTTGAATATTCCTTATATCGCAGCATCTCATGCACATCATGCATACATGCATCATGCTAACCCTTGTGTTTGAAAGCCATACATAGATCCCGTTGGGTTAGGGAAGAGGGAAGACTCACTAAAAGACCGGGGGTAACAGATATGGTTACATCGATAACGAGGTATCCCGGATAGATCAGTGTAGAATGGTTTCGCCAAGATTACCGAACAGTTGCAAGCCTGACTACCGCCATGGCAAATATGGATGTACCTCGTGGGGGAAATTCTGAGAATGTGAGGCGAGGAGCCCGAGGAGCCTCCCGAATGGGTTGGGGGGATGATATCCCGCTTTTGATGTGACAACATGGCAGAATATGCAACAGGCCGAGTGATTGGGTCTCAGCAGAATTTCAAAAAGCTTTGGGATCAAGTTGAGTCAGTTACCCGTAAGATGAAGGGTAAGGACGAAGAATTACTAGGACTATGAGGCGATGACCTTTGAGGAACAGTTGCCTGCTCAGTTCAAGATGCCTGGATATGGCCAAGTTCAACGGGAATGGGGATCCGAGGGTCCACTTCCGACAATATGTGTCAGTTATGAGTTCAGTGGGCTGACCCAGCGCCAAGCTAGCAGAAGATGTTTGGGATGTCACTTGAGGGGGCACCCGTAGTGTGTAGTCACCATAGCTTGAAAGAAAAGTTAAGGAGGATTGGAGGGAATTGGCAGTTGCATTCCTGAAACAGTATGTTACAGACTTGGATATTGATTTGTCACTCCATGATTTGGAGAACACTAAGCAGAAGCCGGAAGAAAGCTTCAAGGAGTATGTAGACCGCTGAGAAGCCAGCTTCTGAAGATGCAGACTCGTCCCTCAGAGAAGGACCAAATCAAAATGATCATCAAGGGCACCAAGCCCTCCATTTATGGCAAGTTGAGGAGAATGACCTCCATGATTGCAGATTTTCGACAGTTGAGGGAAACTGTCATGGATATAGAAGAAGAGAAAGCTGAGAACCGGAAGTTTTATGGCCAGAATAGGAGGAATTTTGGGGGGCCGTCTGAGACCAAGCCCGCTACTGCCGAGGTCGCTACCGTCAAGAACATGCGATTCTCCAATCTTGGTATACCTTTGTCAAAGGTATTTGAAAAGCTGAAAATGCAAGGACTTCTAAAACCTTTGGAACCTAGGCCATTTCCGAACCCTGTACCACCGTACCTCAACCTAAACCAGTATTGTTACTTCCATCAAGAAAAAGGCCATGACACCGACAATTGTACCCGCCTTAGGCATGAGGTCCAAAACCTCATTGACTCCCATAAAATACCCAATCCAGAAAAAGAACAACCTAACACATACAAAAATCCCCTACCTAATTACCACTCCATTCCACCACCCACCTACATGATCAACTCCGGCCTACCCGAAACCTTTGTCCTCCAACTCTCAACCACCAGGCTTCTTGCATTGAGATAAAAGATAAAGTAGTAAAGAACCATAGGTCAAGGAAAAGGCAATGTTGCGAATGATGAAGTTATTCCTCCTAGTTTATTTGATCCTGCATTTTAAATATAGACATTGATTTAGTCTACATGTTCGAACCATTTTCTTAAATGATAATAAAGACGTTCATTTCGCTGAATCTCTTCCGCCATATGAGTATATTTGAGAAAAGCATTCAACCTTGGTACTATGAAATTCAGTGATGTTTAGAACATGGGGAATCCTCGAGATAAGCAAGCAAAAGAGATAAGATAGCCATTCAGAAATTAGGAAATGGGGGCAGTGAAAACATCAGACTTGGAAGGGAATTAGTTCACCAAGCCGATCAACGTAGACAAATTGAAGCAGTGGCTTGCCTGAGGAAAAGAAGACTGAGCAGTCACCAAGAAAATTGGCAGAAGACCTAACCCAACGGGATAGGAAACTCAATCATGCATGTATGCATACACGTAACACATTTTGCATCCTTTGTGTGTTTGTTTTTTTTTGTGTTCACAGGTTTTGAAGAATAAAAGAAAGCGGTAAAGAATACTAATCAGAAACGGTGAAAAGCACAGTATCGGATTCGGGTAATAATCCCAGGGTTGATGCCCATTTGAGTTTGAGTTTTGAGTATGACACTCTGGGGGCGAGGCCCACATTAGCATCAACATCAGTCTTGCCGGGTATGACACTCTGGGGGCGAGGCCCACATCGGTTTCAGTATCAGTCTTGCCAGGTATGGTAATATGGGGGCGAGGCCCACGTCATTATTTTTAGTAGCCTTGCCGGGTATGGCAATCTGGGGCGAGGCCCACCTCAGTACCAATTCAGGGCCGAGGCCCATATCAGTATCAGTTTGGGGATGAGTCCCAGGGTCGAGGCCCACATCAGTAGCAGTTTTGGGATGTGTCCCAGGGTCGAGGCCCACATCAGCAGCAGTTTTGGGATGAGTCCCAGGGCCGAGGCCCATATCAGTATCAGTTTGGGGATGAGCCCCAGGGTCGAGGCCCACATCAGCAGCAGTTTTGGGGATGAGTCCCAAGGCCGAGGCCCATATCAGTATCAATTTGGGGATGCGTCCCAGGGTCGAGGCCCACATCAGCATCAGTTTTGGGATGAGTCCCAAAGCCGAGGCCCATATTAGTATCAGTTTGGGGATGAGTCCCAGGGAATAAAGCCCACATTCAGCGCAGTTCGGGAATAAAGCCTGGGGAAATAAAGCCCTATCTTGACACCGTTTGGGAGCAAAGCCAAGGGAATAAAGCCCACTTTCAAAACAGTTCGGGAATAAATCCCTATATTGACACAGTTCGGGAGCAAAGCCCAGGGGAATAAAGCCCACTTTCAAAAAGTTCGGGAATAAAGCCCACAGTCAATATAGCCATGGAATAAAGCCCATATCAATACGGTTCAGGAATAAAGCCCATATTCAGTGCAATTCAGGAACAAAGCCCAGAGTCAGCTCAGATCGGGGATAAAGCCCACATTCAGCACAGTTCGGGAATACAGCCCAGGAGAATAAAGCTCTCTCTCAGCACAGTTCGGGAATACAACCCATGAGAATAAAGCTCTCTCTCAGCACAGTTCGGGAATACAGCCCAGAGGAATAAATGTGAGAATTGTGCGTGAGCTGGCAAAAAAAATAAATTATAAGAGTAATTATTTGCAAGTGACAGACAGCTTGACAGTTTTGCTGTTAAAAATTATATGAGAGAGAGAGAGAGAGCAGAGAGAGCTTACGAAATAAAATATTAGAAAGTAGAAGCAACAATTTTCCTTTCTCTCTCATATTTTCTTTTTTCTCACTGCGCCTAAACTTTGAACCGCCGCCGCCGCTTCACCGTCGACCTTTTTCCGCCACGCATCAGACCACCGTTTAGCTGCAGACGTAAGCTTTCCATAGCCGCTGAGATCGAGACCATCGGCCTCCGGACGCTCCTCCACGCGCCGCTTGAAGGGAGCGACTCGCCGCCGGTTCTTCTGCAATTTTCGGCCATCTCCGGTCACTTTTGACGGCCACCTCTGGCGAGTGAGTGTTTCTCAGGCCGAGATCTTTCCAACGCCAGTGGTCACTTCCTGATCCAACATCGTTTGAGTTGTTTTCCGTTTTGTAATTACCGGCAATTCGGGAATATTACTAGAAATTGAGATCCGACCGTTGGATCGGCGATCCGATTGCATCAGATTGTTGCTCTCAATTATACGAGCGTTTTGATATATATATTCACCGTTGAAAGTATCTGATTGTGGGGTCCGCTTTTTGGTGGTGGGGCCCGATCTTCGTTGTGGGGCCCGCTTGCCTCGTTGAGCGTTTCAGCTAGTTCCGGAGCTGTTCGTTGCTGTTTCTCTACTCAGCATAGACGTTTGGAAATATCGAGTTGATTGTCGTTATCGATTTGGCTATTTGAGCGACCGATTGAGATTCTTAGCGATAATATTGTCATATTCGAGACTTTTGCGTGGATCGAGGTAAGTACACTCTGTGGTGATTCTCTTAACATAATTGTTTGATGATTGATGGTTGTTGTGAGAGTTGGTATATATATATATATAAATATATTGTTATATATATATTTACATATTTGTGAGATATTATATGGAGATATTAAAAGCATGATAAATATGAAATCATGATTGTTGAGATGAGATTGATTGGATTGGATGCGAGATGTGATTGTATTGGATGATGTGTGTTGTTGTGTTATGCAGCCGGGTTTTGTATAATAGTGGTCGGATTTGAGATGATGTGATGATACATCAGATGGTATGAGATGATATAAAACCTTGGGAGTTGTGATGAGATACTCTCCCATTGTTTTTATTGATTTGGGGGTATACGGGGACTCCCCCATTGGTTATATTTCACTCACATTTTGCGAGTTGATATGGTTGGAAACCTTGGGAGTTGTGATGAGGTACTCTCCCATTGGTTTCAATCCTCTGTTATACTAAACCCGGATTAGCAACCATGTTTGATGGATGTTCGTATTGTTGTGGGATGATTGTGTGAGATGATATTATAATATATGCTATTTTCATATATTATATTATATATATATATATCTATATATATATATATATATATATATATATATATATATATCTATATATATATATATATATATAACCCTATTTTGTTGGTGAGGTCATGTTGAGAGAATGAGTGTTTACTTGCTGAGCTTTTTAAGCTCATTCCCCTCTTCCCCAAAACATTTCAGGTAGTTCACTCGAATAACAGGAGCGTACCAGATTTGGATCCACGTGCCACAGTTGTATTTTCGGGTTGGTCCAGACATTTGAGTCGTCATTTGTATTTTTTTTAAGTCTTGTGTTGTAAACCATAAAGGTTGTGTATACTTTATGAGTTTGTAATTTGTGAAGTATTATTTGTGTGTTTTAAATTGGTTGATTTGGTATATAGAGTGCTCGAGCTGAAGTTGATCGCGGACCTCTTTCTAGGGTTGGTGTAGGCACTGCATTTTTGCATATAAGTCCCTATGATGAGTCTCATTTGGAGACACTACCCTTTAAGTCACGGAGGTCACGGAAAACGGACAACGGAAGGGGAAATTCAGAATAAACAAGGTTCACTGTTTTTGTTCATGCTGCGTTCGTGCATACGTTCGAACGGCAAACAGATTGCGGGCGTTCATGCCGCGTTTGAGGAGACGTTCGAACGGTATCGGTAATTCTGGTTTTGCTACTAGCCTCACATCAAGCCCAATTCGCCCAAGCCTTGGCCCACACGCCCAAGCCCACTTAAAACACACATTTAACACATGTTGAAATCAAAACAAATCTAAAAATCACATACCAAATTAAAATAAACATTGAAATCAATCAAATATTTTAATTCCTTAATTAAGTTATTCACCCACCAATTACACAAGATTCATTCCTAACTAAACAAAATCACATACTAAATTAAAAAGATGTCATGCCTAATTAAAATCAATTATAACAAATTAAAGATATTTTGTATTCCTAATCTAGCCCAGATTTGTCCCCCCTCAATATAATCCTTTCCTTGTTGAATACCAAATCAAATCCTCCTTTTAATGCCAAAATCCCTTCCTTGTGAGACAAGGAGTAGCCCTAACCTTTCTCTATATAAACAACCCCTAACCAAGACATGCACCCCCTAGCTCATTCATACAAGAAAAGCCTCTCCTAGCTCATTCATACAAGAAAAGCCTCTCCTAGCTCATTCATACAAGGAAAGCCTCCCCTAGCTCATTCAAACAAGAAGAGCCTCCCATAGCTCATACACATAATATACACACAACTCTCACGAAAATCACAACACACACAAGAAACACCCAAGCTTATTGACACAACTCTCCCTCACTCTCAATAACCGAAGGTCACAAACCAAAGAACCCTCATTGCCTTGACCAAAACACATCCCGAACAGCCCCTTTACCTCATCAAAACAGCCCCCGAACCACACCATAACACCACCGAAAATCACACCTAAAACAGTAGCCAAAACATCCCAAGAACAGTAACTAAAATACAGCAGCAGAACAGTAGCAAAACGGCAGCGAATCAGAGTCAAAAACAGCAGCAAAAGACGGAGAACGACGACTCAAAACAGTAAGACAACGAACAAGAGCAGTGAACCAGTGAACCGGAAGAGTTGCGGAGCATCCACCCTTCCGACGATCGTGTACCGTACATCCGAGAGGTGATTTAAAAGGTTAGACCTGAGGGAACTTTTCTCATTAGTTTATATTCGTCTTTTGATTGTTTATTGAATTCTATTCGCATGAGATTCGTTTGTGGATGCATGTTGTGGCTTGAATGAAATGGAAAATGTGTCGCCTCTTGTGGTATATAGGATGAAACCCGGACATAAATTTCATAGCCGATTCTGAATGGACGGTAGTATGATCTGTAATCGGGATACAACTCCACGTACCACTTGAGTAAACGGCACATTCTTTTGTTTTATGTTGCTTTGATTTATTTATTCTTCGTTATTTGAATTCTGCATGTTACTTTTGTATGTATGATACAATCGAGCGCATGGGCTTAGTAAGTCGGATTAAAGGTCCCCTATTTGGAGGGGTTAAAATCTTTTACCACAATGCTTTGCCGCGCCAGTTGATGTGTTTCGGTTGGATATAAGATATGTTCAATCGGATATATTAAGTTTGATATGATTGTCTTTATTCTTGTATGCATGATGTGATCGAGCGCATGGGCTTAGTAAGTGCGATGAAAGGTCCTCTAATTGAAGAGGTTAAAATCCTTTACCATGATGCTTTGCCGCGCCGATTAACGTATATTCGGTTGAATGTAAGATGTGTTCAATCGGGTATATGAAGTCTAATGTTATTGTCTTTATTTTTTATATGCATTGAGATAAGCGCATGGGCTTAGTAAGTGCGATGAAAGGTCCTCTAATTGAAGAGGTTAAAATCCTTCGCCACGATGCTTCGTCGCGCTTCGTATTTCACTTTTTGCTTTTTATGTATGTATTGCGTCACATTTTTTGCATCAGGTCTGTTCCCGTTCGAACGTGTTTTTGAACGTTATACGAACGGGAACCTTCTGTTTCCCGTTCGAACGCGTTTTACAAATGCTACTTGAACGCGCATGCATTTTATTTCATCAGGTCTGGATCCGTTCGAACGCGTTATCAAACGCTACACGAATGCGAACCTTCTGTTTACCGTTCGAACGCGTTTACGAACGGGCACACACTGAACTGAGTCTGTCTCATCATATTTCATGCATAATTGCCTCTTGGGTGATCTCTCTTGCATTATGTAGTCAATCATATTATTTGTATTCCTGCATTTATCTATTCGATGTATTCATGAGATAGTACCCAACCATGATTAGGTTGTTCTTAGTTTTCCATATCATATGATTGAGAATATGTTCATGAGATTGCCATGTGATGTTGTATATTGTGATGATTAATTTCATGCATGTGGATTTAGAAGCATGATACTATTGGAAATAAGTGTTACTTAGGCCTGATTAAATTATTACGCAAATCCTTTCATTATAAGTGACATAAGTAAGGGACCATTCCGAACCCAACGGTTTGAGGTCTTCCCTTGCGAGGGGTGAGTGCGGCTTTAAATATCATTTTCCCAGTTCACACCGGGTGGTGACTCCATTATTCTCTGGTTTAGTCCCCCGTGGCTACTCCGTACTCCCGACCGGGCCGCGAGCCCGAGACAGCATGCGTCTCCCCAGATCCTGTGTCCCCACAGTCTGGCGACTCCACTGGGGATAGAGAATCGGCCCCGAAATATTGTCTTGTAATGTTTGGATTTATGTTCTAATTGACCGTGTCTATAATGGATAAAATGAGGGTTTAATCAAAGGCATTTTGAGGCTAGGTAATGGTTTGGTGTCTTCCTTCATTCACTACCTTTCTAGAAGGAAAAGCTGTGAAGGCACCTATATAGCCATCTACTCATAGCCTATTGTGATGGACTAATTTGGAGGACTCGTTGTTTATTCCTGACAACAAGCGATAAGAGCCTAAGAGGCTTGGGTATTTAAGTGAGCCTCGCTCCACCCTCCCTCTGGGGAATCTACAACGGGAAATCCATTTGACAGTCTGTCACACACCATAGCTCATTAGCACGTACCTTAGTGAATAAAAAAGGGTGCGCTCACTTGGTCGCTCGAACCCTTGAGTGGGGAGACCTAGTTGTGGGCCATCCTTCGCCGGTGAGAGCCTTTGTCTACACTCTTGCGAACCCACCCATACACCGGGTTTGTATGGTTAAAGTAACAATTATTTCCTTGAATATGTGCTTGTGGACCATCCCCATTTGGATGCAGTTGGACTATTGTCAGAAATGCGAACTTGCTGGGCCATTTAAACTGGGGCGAGTTCGTACCTTATGACCATTAGGCCCAAAGCTTCTGAAATGTTGATGGGCCATTGTTTTATGTTTGCATTATCTTACTTTGTGCTTGTGTTCGGAAAATTACCATTTGGATTTAGTTGGGCTCCTTGCCATGAGATGTGAACTTGTTGGGCCATTTAAACTGGGACGAGTTCACTCCTATGACAGTTAGCCCAGAAGCTTCTAAAATGATAACGGGCCGATTTGTTTGAAAATTTTAGTTGATTTAGTATGTTATATATGTTACATGCATCTCATACACCCCATGCATACATACATCTTGTTAACCCTTGTGTTCTGAAAGCCATCATAGATTCCCGTTGGGTTAGGGAAAAGGGAAGACTCACCAAAATACTGGGAACAGACATGAGTGAATCAGATATTGAGGTATCCTGTATGGATTAGTTGGAAAACGGTCTCGCCAAGGTCACTGAACAGTTGCAAGCCTTGACTACTGCCATGACAAATATGGCTGTGCCCCGTGCTGGGGGAAATTCTGAGAATATGAGGCGTGAGGAGCCTCCGAATGGGTTGGGGGATGATATTTCCACTTTTGATGATGACATGGCAGAGTATGCAACAGGCAAAATGATTGGGTCTCAGGCAGAATTTCAGAAGCTTCAGGATCAGGTTGAAACAGTTACCCGCAAAATGAGGGGTAAGAATGAGGATTTGCTATATTACGAGGCAATGACCTTCGGAGAACAGCTGCCAGCTCAGTTTAAAATGCCCGACATGGCCAAGTTTAATGGGAATGGAGACCCGAGAGTCCATCTGCAGCAATATGTCTCAGTCATGAGTTCAATGGGCCTATCACAATGCCAAGTCCAAAAGATGTTTGGGATGTCACTCGAGGGGGCACCTGTGGTTTGGTATCATAGCCTTAAGAAGAAGGTTAAGGAAGATTGGAAGGAACTAGCTGATGCTTTTCTGAAGCAGTATGTTACAGACTTAGAGATTGACTTGTCACTCCGTGATTTGGAGAACACTAAGCAGAAGCCAGAGGAAAGCTTCAAGGAGTATGTAGACCGCTGGAGAAGCCAGCTTCTGAAAATGTAGACTCGGCCCTCTGAGAAAGACCAAATTAAAATGATCATCAAGGGCACCAAGCCCTCTATTTATGGTAAGCTGAGGAGGATGACTTCGATGATTTCTGATTTTCGACAGTTGAGGGAAACTGTCATGGATATTGAGGAAGAGGAGGCTGAAAACAGAAAGTTTTATGGCCAGAATAAAAGAACTTTTTGGGGGGCCTTCTGAGACCAAGCCCGCTACTGCCGAAGTCGCTGCCATCAGAAACAGGCAATTCTCCAACCTTGGTAGACCTTTGTCGAAGGTGTTTGAAAAGTTGCAGGGACAAGGACTCTTGAAACCATTAGAAGGCAAGCAACTTCTACACCCCCCACCGCCACACATAAATATGAACCTTTATTGTCACTTCCACCAGCTACATGGCCATGACACCGACAACTGCACCCGCCTCAGGCATGAAATTCAAGATCTCATAGATTCCCATAAAATACCCAACCCATGAAAAGAAAAACCCTACACACACGAAAACCCTCAACCACCAAGCTTCTTACATGGATGACAGTGAAGAACCATAGGCCGAGGAAGAAGGCAGTGCTGCTGATGATGGAGTTGTTCCTCCTAGTCTATTTGATCCAGTTTTTTTTTTAAAAAGACATTGATTTTGTTACTTGTTCGAACTCTTTTCCTCAACGATAATAAAGACGTTCATTTCACTGAATCTCTTCTGCAATATGAGTATATTTGAGAAAAACATTCAACCTTGGTACTATGAAATTCAGTGATGTTAGAACATAGGGAATCCTCGGAATAAGCAAGCTGAAAGGAAAGGATATCCATTCAGAAATTGGGAAATGGAGCAGTGAAACTATCAGACTTGGAAGGGAATTAGTTCACCGAGCCGATCAACATAGACAGATTGAAGCAGTGGTTTACCTGAGGAAAAGAAGACTAAGTAGTCACCAAGAGAATTGACGGAAGACCTAACCCGACGGGATAAGAACATTCATACATGCACACACGTAACACATTTTGCATCCTTTCGTGTTTGTTCTGTTTTGTATTCACAGGTTTTGAAGAAGAAAAAGAAAAGTGGCAAAGACAAGCCAATCAGAAGCAGCAACAGTACAATGTCAGCAGTCTTCAGGAATGAATCACAGGGGCGAGGCCCATATCAGTATCAGTCTGGGGGCGAGGCCCATGTCAGTATCAGTTGGGGGTGAGGCCCATATCAGCAGTATCAGTATGGGGGCGAGGCCCATATCAGCAGTATCAGTCTGGGGGCGAGGCCCATATCAGCAGTATCAGTCTGGGGGCGAGGCCCATATCAGCAGTATCAGTCTGGGGGCGAGGCCCATATCAGTACCAGTTTGGGGCGAGGCCCACATCAGTAACAGTGTTAAGGCAAGGCCCACATCAGTTTGAGGGCAATGCCCACATCAGCATCAATCTAGGGGCGAAGCCCACATCAGTACCAGTTTGGGGGGCGAAGCCCACATCAGTACCATTTTGGGGGCGAAGCCCACATCAGTACCAGTTTGGGGTGAGGCCCACATCATTATCAACATCAGTTTTGCCGGATATGACACTTTGGGGGCGAGGCCCATATCATTATTAGAATCAGTCAAGCCAAGAATGGCACTCCAAGAATGGAAACACAGTTCGAGAATGAACAAACCAAGAATGGAACTCCAAGAATGGAAACACAGTTCGAGAATGAACAAACCAAGAATGGAACTCCAAGAATGGAATCATCGCACCAAAAGAGAAATCTTCCATTTTCATTTTAAGTTTAAAGTTTAAAATGAAAATAGGACTAAATCGTGCCTGATTTTCATAAATTGCAGGTCACCGTTACGTCAGAAACGGTCGAAAATGGTGGATTTTTTTCTTCGTTGGTCCAAATCAAGGATGCTAACGTGGCAGACACGTGGCTGATGATGTGGTAGAAATGGGACCGGCTTTGCTGACTTAGCCAATGAAGTGGCGGACACATGTTGATGATGTAGCAGCTAACGTGTCTGACTCCTTGCTGACGTGGCAGCTGAATGTGCGCTGATGAGGTGCTGACCGTGTGTTGACGTGGCTGACACGTTAGCGTCTCCAACCTTCATGTACGACTATGGAGGTTTATGGAAATTTGAGAATTGATTTTTGAGAACTTTCTTGAAATTCGAATTTTCCGTACGTGAACAAGCATGTGCGGCTATGGAAGTTTATTAGTGACAACATATCACATGCGACAATGATTTTGCAATATCAAAGAAAATAGATTTGGCTTTAACGATATGATTTGTTGCTGGATTAAGAGTTGTTTCGTGTTGTAAAATAAAATCAAAATAACACAAAACAGTAAGCTAAAAGGTTGTTCATATTCGTCATATTGGAGGGAGAGGGCAAAAAAAATTTCAATGTCGATCCCGGGTGCTTAAGCCGTTTCCGCTGCGCTAGGAAAATGGTTTCTACATGTGTGTCGCTGTCTGATCACTGTTTGATTGCCGAAAAACACCACCATGCTCGTTGTAGGCACTGTATTTTTGCATATAAGTCCCTATGATGAGTCTCATTTAGAGGCACTACCTTTTATGTCACGGAAGCCGCGGGAAACGGATGTCGGAAGGGGAAATTCAGAATAAGTATGTCATCAAGTTCATTTCACAAGTTCACTGTTTTCGTTCGTGCTGCGTTCGTGCCCACATTCGAACGTCAGACAGATTGCAGGCGTTCGTGTAGCGTTCGATGAGGCGTTCGAACGGTGTCGATATTTCTGGTTTTGCTACTAGCCTCACACCCAAGCCCAATTAGCCCACCAAAGCCCATTAAAATATTAATTAAATCATATACCAAATTAAATGAAATATTAATTAAATCATATACCAAATTAAATAAAACATTAAATAAAATCATATACCAAATTAAAATCAATCAACCAATTATATTCCCAATCAAAAATATCTTATTCCTAACTTAACAAATATTATGCCTAAACAACACAAATTAAATATATTAACTTCCTAATTAGCCAAATTTTGTCCCCCCTCAAATCTTAGGATTTCCTTATTTGACACCAAATCAAATCCCTTTTAAATGCCAAATCTCTTTCCTTGTCAAGCAAGATTTAGCCCTACCCCCTTTGCCTATAATAAGAACCCAATTCAAACCCTTGAAACCCCTAGTTCATTCACACAAGAAAAGACCCAAGCTCATTGACATAACCAAACTCACACACACAACCCTCACAAATCAAACACACAGCCGAGACACATAAACACCAGCCACCCACTCCAACAAAACACCAAAAACAGTAATCCCAAACAGCTCCTTTACCTCACCAAAACAGCCCCCAAGTCACGCCCAAACAGCGGCCCAAATCACATCTAAATAGCAGCCCCTTTAACCGCAATTACATGAGTCTAAAACACTAATAACAGCGATCAAAATACAGAAGTAAATCAGCAGTATGATGATTTGTTTGTATTGATGATGTGATACGCATGGGCTTAGTATGTCGGTCTAAAGGTTCTCCATTTGAAGGAAGAAAATGCAAAAATGCTACCTTTAAGCCAACACTTCGCCGCGCCTATTACATCGTGTCTTTTGCCTTATGTATGTCGGTTGTTTATGAAATTGGTGATAAAGCGCATGGGCTTAGTAAGTGCGATTAAAGGTCCTCTATTTTGAGAGGTTAAAATCCTTTATCACGATGCTTTTCCGCACCGGATAATGTATATTCGATTGGATGGAGATATATTCAATCGGATACATGAAGTCCGATATCGTTGTCTTTACTTTTTTATATATATATGTCTTGTGTTGTTTACGCATGGGCTTAGTAAGTGCGATTAAAGGTCCTCTATTTTGAGAGGTTAAAATCTTTTACCATGATGTTTCGCCGTGCCGGACGACGTATATTCGTTTGAATGTGAGATGTGTTCAATCGGGTATACGAAGTTCGATATCGTTGTTTCTATTTTTGTATGCATTATGATGTGATGCGCATGGGCTTAATAGTTGGATTAAAGGTCCTCTATTTTGAGAGGTTAAAGAACCTTTACCACGATACTTCGCTGCGCCTTTTAGTCCGTTATTATTGATTAGGTGTCATCTATTCATCCGTTCACGTATGCGTCATGTTGTTTACTGCATTTTGGGGGTCACTACTGTAACCCCGTTCGAACGCGTTTACGAACGCCATACGAACGTGAGCATTCTGTTTCCTTTCTGTTCGAACGCGTTTACGAACGCTACTCGAACGCGAACCTTCTGTTTACCGTTCGAATGCGTTTACGAACGCTACTCGAACGTGCATGCATTTGTTTCATCAGGTCTGGTACCGTTCGAATGCGTTATCAAACGCCACACGAACGAGAACCTTCTGTTTACCGTTCGAACGCGTTTACGAATGCTACACGAACGCACACCCACTGAACTAAGTCCTTTTCATCAGATTTCGTGCATAATTGTCCCTAGTAGCTATCCCTTCGTATGATGAACCTGATTGTTTTTCTGTATTACACAAGATTGTGTATGTGTCGTTCATCTATATTCCCCACATGTATGAGTACAATGTGTTTATTAACTTGTATGCTTGCCGTATGTTAATTTATCTTTATGTATGCAAATTGAGACATAGATTACATGCAAATAGGCTGTATGTGAATTCAGATATGTGTTACATGTAAATTTAGATGAACTTGTTGATGTATGCATGCGAACTTAGGGGTAAATCATCATTGGAAATACGTTTCTTAGGCTTGGTTAGATTATTGCGCAAATCATTTTATTACAAGTGGAATAAGTAAGGGACCATTCCGAACCCAACGGTTTGAGGTCTTCCCTTCGAGGGGTGAGTGCGGCCTTAAATCTCATTTTCTCGGTTCACACCGGGTGGCGACTCCATCATTCTCCGGTTTAGTCCCCCGCGGGCTACTCCGTACTCCCAACCGGGCCGCGAGCCCGGGACAATATGCGTCGCCCAGTTTCTGTGTTCCCACACTCTGGCGACTCCACTGGGGATAGAGAATCGGCCCCGAAATAATGTCTTGTAATATTATGATTTGTGCTTTAAGTTAACCGTTCCTGTAGTGGGTTGAAAGGGGTGTAATCAAAGGCATTGTTAAGGCTAGGTGATGGTTCGATGTCTTCCTTCACTCACTACCTTTTCATAAGGAAAAGCTGTGAAGGCACCGAGATAATCATTACTTGTGGCTCGTTGTGACAGACTAGTTTGGAGGACTCGTTGTTTATTCTTGACACCAAGCGATAAGAGCCTAAGAGGCTTGGGTACTTAAGAGAGCTTTGCTCTACCCTCCCTCTGGGGAATCTACAACGGGAAATCAATTTGACAGTTAGTCACACACCATAACTCGTTGACACGTACCGTAAGGTATAAAAAATGTGCGCTCACTTGGTCGCTCGAACCCTTGAGTGGGAGTCCTAGTTGTGGGCAATCCTTCGTCAGCGAGAGTCTTTGTCTACACTCGCGTAAATCCACACATGAACCATAGTTATGTGACCATAGTAATTGTCCCTTTGTGCTTGTGTTTGGGAACATTGTCGTTTGGATCCATTCGGACCTTTTGTCATGAGTTATGGGCTTGTTGGGCCAATTAAACTGGGACAATAACATATCTTATGATGATTAGGACAAAAGCTTCTAAAACGCCAATGGGCCATTATATGTTTGTGTTTAGGAACATTATCATTTTGATACGGTTGGACTTCTTGCCATGAGATGTGAACTTGTTGGGCCATTTAAACTGGGACGAGTTCACTCCTATGATAGTTAGCCCAAAAGCTTCTAAAATGATGATGGGCCGATTTGTGCAATTCAGGAACAAAGCCCAGAGTCAGCTCAGATCGGGGATAAAGCCCACATTCAGCACAGTTCGAGAATACAGCCCAGGAGAATAAAGCTCTCTCTCAGCACAGTTCGGGAATACAACCCATGAGAATAAAGCTCTCTCTCAGCAAAGTTCGGGAATACAGCCTAGAGGAATAAATGTGAGAATTGTGCGTGAGCTGGCAAAAAAAAAAAAATTATAAGAGTAATTATTTGCAAGTGACAGACAGCTTGACAGTTTTGCTGTTAAAAATTATATGAGAGAGAGAGAGAGAGAGCAGAGAGAGCTTACGAAATAAAAATATTAGAAAGCAGAAGCAACAATTTTCCTTTCTCTCTCATATTTTCTTTTTTCTCATTGCGCCTAAACTTTGAACCGCCGCCGCCGCTTCACCGTCGACCTTTTTCCGCCACGCGTCGGACCACCGTTTAGCTGCCGACGTAAGCTTTCCAGAGCCGTCGAGATCGAGACCATCGGCCTCCGGACGCTCCTCCACGCGCCGCTTGAAGGCAGCGACTCGCCGCCGGTTCTTCTGCAATTTCCGACCGTCTCCGGTCACTTTTGACGGCCACCTCCGGCGAGTGAGTGTTTCTCAGGCCGAGATCTTTCCAACGCCAGTGGTCACTTCCTGATCCAACATCGTTTGAGTTGTTTTCCGTTTTGTAATTACCGGCAATTCGAGAATATTACTAGAAATTGAGATCCGACCGTTGGATCGGCGATCCGATCGCATCAGATTGTTGCTCTCGATTATACGAGCGTTTTGATATATATATTCACCGTTGAAAGTATCTGATTGTGGGGTCCGCTTTTTGGTGGTGGGGCCCGATCTTCGTTGTGGGGCCCGCTTGCCTCGTTGAGCGTTTCAGCTAGTTCCGGAGCTGTTCGTTGCTGTTTCTCTACTCAGCATAGACGTTTGGAAATATCGAGTTGATTGTCGTTATCGATTTGGCTATTTGAGCGACCGATTGAGATTCTTAGCGATAATATTGTCATATTCGAGACTTTTACGTGGATCGAGGTAAGTACACTCTGTGGTGATTCTCTTAACATAATTGTTTGATGATTGATGGTTGTTGTGAGAGTTGGTATATATATATATATAAATATATTGTTATATATATATTTATATATTTGTGAGTTATTATATGGAGATATTAAAAGCATGATAAATATGAAATCATGATTGTTGAGATGAGATTGATTGGATTGGATGCGAGATGTGATTGTATTGGATGATGTGTGTTGTTGTGTTATGCAGCCGGGTTTTGTATAATAGTGGTCGGATTTGAGATGATGTGATGATACATCAGATGGTATGAGATGATATAAAACATTGGGAGTTGTGATGAGATACTCTCCCATTGTTTTTATTGATTTGAGGGTATACAGGGACTCCCCCATTGGTTATATTTCACTCACATTTTGTGAGTTGATATGGTTGGAAACCTTGGGAGTTGTGATGAGGTACTCTCCCATTGGTTTCAATCATCTGTTATACTAAACCCGGATTAGCAACCATGTTTGATGGATGTTCGTATTGTTGTGGGATGATTGTGTGAGATGATATTATAATATATGCTATTTTCATATATTATATTTTATATATATATATATATATATATATATGTAACCCTATTTTGTTGGTGAGGTCATGTTGAGAGAATGAGTGTTTACTTGCTGAGCTTTTTAAGCTCATTCCCCTCTTCCCCCAAACATTTCAGGTAGTTCACTCGAATAACAGGAGCAGTACCAGATTTGGATCCACGTGCCACAGTTGTATTTTCGGGTTGGTCCAGACATTTGAGTCGTCATTTGTATTTTTTTTTAAGTCTTGTGTTGTAAACCATAAAGGTTGTGTATACTTTATGAGTTTGTAATTTGTGAAGTATTATTTGTGTGTTTTAAATTGGTTGATTTGGTATATAGAGTGCTCGAGCTGAAGTTGATCGCGACCTCTTTCTAGGGTTGGTGTAGGCACTTCATTTTTGCATATAAGTCCCTATGATGAGTCTCATTTGGAGACACTACCTTTTAAGTCACGGA
Organism: Zanthoxylum bungeanum; assembly: GCA_019454045.1. Lineage (NCBI taxonomy): Eukaryota > Viridiplantae > Streptophyta > Magnoliopsida > Sapindales > Rutaceae > Zanthoxylum > Zanthoxylum bungeanum. The sequence continues at coordinate 25,985 of SKCR01050010.1, forward strand.
GGTCACGGAAAACGGACAACGGAAGGGGAAATTCAGAATAAACAAGGTTCACTGTTTTCGTTCGTGCTGCGTTCATGCATACGTTCGAACGGCAAACAGATTGCGGGCGTTCATGCCGCGTTCGAGGAGACATTCGAACGGTGTCGGTAATTCTGGTTTTGCTACTAGCCTCACATCAAGCCCAATTCGCCCAAGCCTTTGCCCACACGCCCAAGCCCACTTAAAACACACATTTAACACATGGTGAAATCAAAACAAATCTAAAAATCACATACCAAATTAAAATAAACATTGAAATCAATCAAATATTTTAATTCCTTAATTAAGTTATTCACCCACCAATTACACAAGATTCCTTCCTAACTAAACAAAATCACATACTAAATTAAAAAGATGTCATGCCTAATTAAAATCAATTATAACAAATTAAAGATATTTTGTATTCCTAATCTAGCCAAGATTTGTCCCCCCTCAATCTAATCATTTCCTTGTTGAATACCAAATCAAATCCTCCTTTTAATGCCAAAATCCCTTCCTTGTGAGACAAGGAGTAGCCCTAACCTTTCTCTATATAAACAACCCCTAACCAAGACATGCACACCCTAGCTCATTCATACAAGAAAAGCCTCTCCTAGCTCATTCATACAAGAAAAGCCTCTCATAGCTCATTCATACAAGGAAAGACTCCCCTAGCTCATTCAAACAAGAAGAGCCTCCCCTAGCTCATACACATAATATACACACAACTCTCACGAAAATCACAACACACACAAGAAACACCCAAGCTTATTGACACAACTCTCCCTCACTCTCAATAACCGAAGGTCACAAACCAAAGAACCCTCATTGCCTTGACCAAAACACATCCCGAACAGCCCCTTTACCTCATCAAAACAGCCCCCGAACCACACCATAACACCACCAAAAATCACACCTAAAACAGTAGCCAAAACATCCCAAGAACAGTAACTAAAATACAGCAGCAGAACAGTAGCAAAACGGCAGCGAATCAGAGTCAAAAACAGCAGCAAAAGACGGAGAACGACGACTCAAAACAGTAAGACAACGAACAAGAGCAGTGAACCAGTGAACCGGAAGAGTTGCGGAGCATCCACCCTTCCGACGATCGTGTACCGTACATCCGAGAGGTGATTTAAAAGGTTAGACCTGAGGCACTTTTCTCATTAGTTTATATTAGTCTTTTGATTGTTATTGAATTCTATTCGCATGAGAGTCGTTTGTGGATGCATGTTGTGGCTTGAATGAAATGGAAAATGTGTCGCCTCTTGTGGTATATAGGATGGAAACCCGGACATAAATTTCATAGCCGATTCCGAATGGACGGTAGTATGATCTATACTCGGGATACAACTCCATGTACCACTTGAGTAAACGGCACATTCTTTTGTTTTATGTTGCTTTGATTTATTTATTCTTCGTTATTTGAATTATGTATGTTACTTTTGTATGTATGATACAATCGAGCGCATGGGCTTAGTAAGTCAGATTAAAGGTCCCCTATTTGGAGGGGTTAAAATCCTTTACCACAATGCTTTGCCCCGCCGGTTGATGTGTGTTCGGTTGGATATAAGATATGTTTAATCGGATATACTAAGTTTGATATGATTGTCTTTATTCTTGTATGCATGATGTAATCGAGCGCATGGGCTTAGTAATGCGATGAAAGGTCCTCTAATTGAAGAGTTTAAAATCCTTTACCATGATGCTTTACCGCGCCGATTAACGTATATTCGGTTGAATGTAAGATGTGTTCAATCGGGTATATGAAGTCTAATGCTATTGTCTTTATTTTTTATATGCATTAAGATAAGCGCATGGGCTTAGTAAGTGCGATGAAAGGTCCTCCAATTGAAGAGGTTAAAATCTTTCGCCATGATGTTTCGCCGCGCTTCATATTTCGCTATTTGCTTTTTATGTATGTATTGCGTCACATTTTGTGCATCAGGTCTGTTCCCGTTCGAATGCGTTTTCGAACGCTATACGAACGTGAACCTTCTGTTTCCGTTCGAACGTGTTTTACAAACGCTACTCGAACGCGCATGCATTTTGTTTCATCAGGTCTGAATCCGTTCGAACGCGTTATCGAACGCTATACGAACTCGAACCTTCTGTTTCCCGTTCGAACGCGTTTTACAAACGCTACTCGAATGCGCATGAATTTTGTTTCATCAGGTCTGGATCCGTTCGAACGCGTTATCAAACGCTACATGAACGTGAACCTTCTGTTTACCGTTCGAACGTGTTTACGAACGCTACACGAACGCGCACACACTGAACTGAGTCTGTCTCATCATATTTCATGCATAATTGCCTCTTGGGTGATCTCTCTTGCATTATGTAGTCAATCATATTATTTGTATTCCTGCATTTATCTATTCGATGTATTCATGAGATAGTACCCACCATGATTAGGTTGTTCTTAGTTTTCCATATCATATGATTGAGAATATGTTCATGAGATTGCCATGTGATGTTGTATGTTGTGATGATTAATTTCATGCATGTGGATTTAGAAGCATGATACGAATTGTGAGGTTGTCGAGTATAGGTATAGAGAGACCCCAGGCTCTGCCTGTAGATCCTGTACCAGATGTAGCTTCATCTGGTGTTCCGCCGGTTTATGAGATTGGTGAATATTCTAGACCTGTACCTCCAGTAGTTTTGGCAGCTGCCCCCACTGCTATTCCTGTAGCTGCACCTGATGATGTTCCTGGAACAATACCTAATGTGACCTATGTCGTTCATTCAGTTCCCCCGATAGCCTCTCATCTAGAAGATGTATTGGGAAGATTTATCGATGTAGTTGCACAGATGGTTACCAGAGGGCCATCAAGTAATGTACCTTTGAGCAGTAGTGGTAACACGAGTAAGCTGTATCATTTTCTTAATTTGAGGCCCCCACAGTTTCATGACACGACCGATCCCTTAGTTGCAGAAAAATGGAAGGATGATATTCAGCACATATTTAGTGTGTTGGATTTGACCGATCAAGAGAAGGTTAGATTTTCCGCTTTTATGATGAGGGGTGAAGCAGAGATGTGGTGGAAACATACTGAGACTGTACTGATAGACAGATTGAGATCACCTGATTTTTGGAGAACTGATGGACCTGGAAGACCTCAATATATTACATGGGATATGTTCGAGGAAGCCTTCAATTAGAAGTACTTTCTGTATGCTTATCGTAGTGAGCAGCGTCGTCTGTTCGAGCACATGGTTCAGGGACCGTCGGAGACAGTAATGGAGTATGAGAGGCGTATGATTTCTTTATCTCGTTACTATCCAGAATTGATACGATGTGATGACGATAAGTGTGAGAAGTTCAAGGGTGGGCTGAGACAGCAGATTAGATCGAGGATTTCGATTTTGGGGAAACTGCCATACTCAGTATTGGTTGACAGAGCCATGATTGCGGAGAGTGACATCAAAACTGAGAAAGAGAATAAAGTCGCCTTTCAAGAGAGCAAAAAGAGGGGGCGAAATGAGGTTTCTGAGGGAGGACATGGTAGATCTAACAGTAGACAGTATCCTCCACAGCCGGGTCACAGCGGATTACCACATAGAGGCGCACAGAGTGCCCCTTTCAGAGGACAGTTTCGTAGGGGTCAGACTGAGCAGGTTCAGAGTAGAGGCCCAGTTCCATCCGTTGATCAGAGTGCTGTGAATGTAGCATCTCGGCCTACTGGCCCTCGTCGGTGTTTTAACTGTGGTCAGGAGAGTCATCTCAGCATGCAATGTACCAGAGAGAAGAAGTGTTTTGAATGCCAACAACCTGGACATTTTGCTAGAGATTGCCCTACTAGTGGTGGATCTCGAGGAGCCGAGCCGACAGTGGGACGTGGTAGAGGGATAGATTCCAGTGGTAGCCGTGGAAGAGGTTCGGGTTTTCCACAGAACAGAGGTAGAGGAACTTCGAGTGGACCATATGGTGGTAGAGGACAGACATCTCAGGCACATACTGCACCTGGTGTTGATAGAGGACGAGTCTTCGCCATGACAGAGCACGAGGCACAAGATGGTGGTGATACTGTATCAGGCACAGTACGAGTATCAGGTATACTTGTTCGAGCTTTATTTGATACGGGTTCTACGCATTCATTTATTTCTGCTAGTTGTATTCCTTGTCTGAGTAGTGTACCAGAGACCAGTAAGATTCATTTGATTGTGAGTCTTCCTTCGGGGAAAGACATCGGGATAGATGCGGTATTTAGGGGATTGAGTGTTGAGATTGAGGCGAGACAACTACCAGTTATACTTTACCCGTTAGAAATGAAGGACTTCGGTTTGATTTTAGGGATGGATTGGTTAACTGCTCATGGAGCCGTTATTGATTGTAGCGACAAAGAAGTACGGTTTAAGGCAGATGATGGAGAGTTTAAGGTGGTCAGTGATTGTAATCGGGTTGTGGTACCTATCATTTCTGCCATGTCGGCTTGTAGGATGATTAGCAGGGGTGCATTGGCTTTTTAGCGAGTATCACTACGGTGGAAAAAGAGGAATCGATACGGATAGCAGATATTCCAGTTATGAGTGAGTATCAGGATGTCTTTCCTGATGAGTTACCAGGGTTGCCACCTCGTAGAGATCTAGAATTCACTATAGATCTAATGCCTGGTACTACTCCTATTTCGGTGACTCCATATCGTTTGGCCCCAGCAGAAATGAAGGAGCTGAAGGAACAGTTGCAAGAGCTGTTGAATCGGGGATTTATTCAGCCTAGTGTTTCGCCTTGGGGAGCACCAGTTTTGTTCGTAAAACGAAGGATGGCACCTTAAGATTGTGTATAGATTATCGTCAGCTTAATAAGGTGACTATCAAGAATCGGTATCCGTTGCCCCGTATTGATGATTTATTTGACCAACTTCAGAGAGCTTCGGTGTTTTCAAAAATTGATCTTCGGTCGGGATATCATCAAATGAGGATTCGGGATACAGATATTCCTAAGACTGCATTTCGAACCAGATACGGGCATTACGAATTTTTAGTCATGCCGTTTGGACTTACAAATGCACCTGCAGCATTCATGGATTTGATGAATAGAGTGTTCCAGCCGTATCTAGATAAATTTGTTGTAGTGTTCATTGATGACATCCTTGTGTATTCACCTTCTCAGATCGATCATGAGCAACATCTTCGGTTGATACTTGAGATTTTGAGGAGAGAACAACTTTATGCCAAGTTCTCTAAATGTGAATTTTGGTTGGATAGAGTGGTATTTCTGGGACACATCATCTCAGGAGAAGGTATTTATGTTGATCCACAAAAGGTTGAAGCAGTTCTGAGATAGGAGAGACCGAGAACGGTGACAGAGATTCGAAGTTTCCTGGGTTTAGCGGGCTACTACCGTCGATTTATTCAAGATTTCTCTATTATTGCTGCTCCGATGACTCAGCTGACAAGGAAGAAGATACCGTTCGTGTGGACTGATGATTGTGAGAAGAGCTTCCAAACTCTGAAGGAGAAATTAACTACTGCACCAGTACTTACTTTACCTTCCGGACTGGATGAATATGTTGTTTATACTGATGCATCACATCAAGGGTTAGGATGTGTTCTGATGCAACATGGAAAAGTGATCGTTTATGCCTCGAGACAATTGAAGACCCATGAGAAGAATTATCCTACTCATGATTTGGAGATGGCAGCGATTGTTCATGCTCTAAAGATTTGGAGGCATTACTTATATGGTACCAATTGTGAGATTTTTACTGATCATAAGAGTTTGAAATACCTTCCCACTCAAAAGGAGTTAAATTTGAGACAGAGACGTTGGATGGAATTCCTTAGTGATTACGAATGCACTATTAATTACCATCCAGGGAAAGCCAATGTTGTTGCTGATGCCCTTAGTAGGAAAAATGTGGGTAAATTACAGTTCTTAAGATTCAGACAGAAGATGTTCGAGGAGTTAGCGGAGTTACGATTGACCTTTGGGATATCCGTCAGAGCAGGCCTTCTTGCCCATATGAAGGTCCGACCTACATTGCTAGATAGACTTAAAACAGCCCAGAGTGAGGATGATCAGTGTAGGAAATGGAGAGCAGAGATTCCTAAGGGGGAGAATTCTAATTTCAGGATGAGTTCGGAGGATGTATTACTTTTGGGTGATATAGTTGTGGTACCACATTCGGGAGCGCTCAAACAGGAAATCTTGGATGAGGCCCACGATGCTCCTTATAATATGCATCCTGGGAGTACCAAGATGTATCAAAACCTGAAGAAGACTTATTGGTGGCCGGGAATGAAGAGAGATATTTCAGAATTTGTATCTCGGTGTTTGGTTTGTCAGCAAGTTAAAGCAGAGCATCAACATCCAGCCAGGCTACTCCAGCCTCTACCTATACCCGAGTGGCCATGGGAAAATATTGCGATGGACTTTGTAGTAGGGCTGCCGAGGACACAGAAGGGTTATGACGCAATTTGGGTGATAGTGGATCGATTGTCTAAGTCTGCCCATTTTCTACCGATTCGAGTTACATGGGGACCAGAGAGACTAGCAGAATTGTATGTGGAGCAGATTGTGCGATTACATGGAGTACCGACATCGATTGTATCAGTTAGAGATGCCAGATTTACTTCTCGTTTTTGGCGGGGTTTCCAGAAGTCTATGGGATCAAAGATTTCTATGAGCACAACATTTCACCCTCAGACTGACGGGCAGTCAGAGTGGACTATTCAGACATTGGAGGACCTACTGAGATTGTGTGTTTTGACCTTTGCTGGAGGATGGGATGGTCATCTTCATTTGATAGAATTTGCCTACAACAACAGCTTTCAGGCAAGTATCGGTATGGCTCCATTTGAGGCATTGTATGGGAGGAGGTGCAGAACCCCTGTTTGTTGGGGCGAGTTTGGAGATAGACAGATTCATGGCTCAGACTTGGTAGATATGACGTCAGAGAGAATCAGACTGATTCGATCTAGGCTGTTAGAGGTGCAAAGTCGACAGAAGAGTTATGCTGACCGTAGAAGGAAAGACCTTGAGTTCCAAGTGGGGGATAAAGTCTTTTTGAAAGTCTCTCCTTGGAAGGGAATTTTGAGATTTGGCCGAAAAGGAAAGTTAGCACCCCGCTATATTGGTCCTTACGAGATATTGGAGAGAGTGGGCAATGTGGCTTATCGTCTGACATTACCACCGGAGTTAGAAAGGATTCACAATGTATTTCATGTGTCAATGTTGAAAAAGTACGTACCAGATTCTACTCACATCCTGGAGAACCAACCGGTCGAGTTGAGTGAGAATATGACTTATGAAGAAAAGCCGGTGAAGATTGTAGAACGGAAGGTCCAAGAGTTGAGATCCAGACAGATTCCCCTTGTAAAGGTCTTGTGGACTAATCATCATATTCGAGAGGCAACTTGGGAATTGGAAAAAGATATGAAGGAAAAATATCCAGAACTATTTGAGGATTTAGAAATTTCGGGGACGAAATTTTTGTAAGGTGGGTAGATTGTGAGAATTGTGCGTGAGCTGGCAAAAAAAAATATTATAAGAGTAATTATTTGCAAGTGACAGACAGCTTGACAGTTTTGCTTTTAAACATTATATGAGAGAGAGAGAGAGAGACAGCAGAGAGAGCTTACGAAATAAAAATATTAGAAAGCAGAAGCAACAATTTTCCTTTCTCTCTCCTATTTTCTTTTTTCTCACTGCGCCTAAACTTTGAACCGCCGCCGCCGCTTCACCGTCGACCTTCTGCCACCACGCACCGGACCACCGTGTAGCTGCCGACGTAAGCTTTCCATAGCCGCCGAGATCGAGACCATCGGCCTCCGGACGCTCCTCCACGCGCCGCTTGAATGGAGCGACTCGCCGCGGTTCTTCTGCAATTTCCGGCCGTCTCCGGTCACTTTTGAAGGCCACCTCCGGTGAGTGAGTGTTTCTCAGGGCGAGATCTTTCCAACGCCAGTGGTCACTTCCTAATCCAACATCGTTTGAGTTGTTTTCCGTTTTGTAATTACCGGCAATTCGGGAATATTACTAGAAATTGAGATCCGACCGTTGGATCGGCGATCCGATCGCATCAGATTGTTGCTCTCGATTATACGAGCGTTTTGATATATATATATTCACAGTTGAAAGTATCTGATTGTGGGGTCCGCTTTTTGGTGGTGGGGCCCGATCTTCGTTGTGGGGCCCGCTTGCCTCGTTGAGCGTTTCAGCTAGTTCGGAGCTGTTCGTTGCTGTTTCTCTACTCAGCATAGACGTTTGGAAATATCGAGTTGATTGTCGTTATCGATTTGGCTATTTGAGCGACCGATTGAGATTCTTAGCGATAATATTGTCATATTCGAGACTTTTGCGTGGATCGAGGTAAGTACACTCTGTGGTGATTCTCTTAACATAATTGTTTGATGATTGATGGTGTTGTGAGAGTTGGTATATATATATATATAAATATATTGATGTGATGATACATCAGATGGTATGAGATGATATAAAACCTTGGAGTTGTGATGAGATACTCTCCCATTGTTTTTATTGATTTGGGGGTATACGGGGACTCCCCTATTGGTTATATTTCACTCATATTTTGCGAGTTGATATGGTTGGAAACCTTGGGAGTTGTGATGAGGTACTCTCCCATTGGTTTCAATCCTCTGTTATACTAAACCCGGATTAGCAACCATGTTTGATGGATGTTCGTATTGTTGTGGGATGATTGTGTGAGATGATATTATAATATATGCTATTTTCATATATTATATTATATTATATTATATATATATATATTATATATAACCCTATTTTGTTGGTGAGGTCATGTTGAGAGAATGAGTGTTTACTTGCTGAGCTTTTTAAGCTCATTCCCCTCTTCTCCCAAACATTTCAGGTAGTTCACGAGAATAACATGAGCAGTACCAGACTTGGATCCACGTGCCACAGTTGTATTTTCGGGTTGGTCCAGACATTTGAGTCGTCATTTGTATTTTTTTTTAAGTCTTGTGTTGTAAACCATAAAGGTTGTGTATACTTTATGAGTTTGTAATTTGTGAAGTAATATTTGTGTGTTTTAAATTGGTTGATTTGGTATATAGAGTGCTCGAGCTGAAGTTGATCGCGGACCTCTTTCTAGGGTTGGGCCCGCTCTAGGGAGAGGGTCGTGACAATAAAGCTCTCTCTCAGAACAGTTCGGGAATACAACCCAGAGGAATAAAGCTCTCTCTCAGCACAGTTCGGGAATACAGCCCAGGAGAATAAAGCTCTCTCTCAGCACAGTTCGGGAATACAGCCCAGAGGAATAAAGCTCTCTCTCAGCACAGTTCGGGAATACAGCCCAGAGGAATAAAGCTCTCTCTCAGCACAGTTCGGGAATACAGCCCAGGAGAATAAAGCTCTCTCTCAGCACAGTTCGGGAATACAACCCAGAGGAATAAAGCCCACTTGCAAAACAGCTCGGGAATAAAGCCCAGGAGAATAAAGCTCTCTCTCAACGCAGTTCGGGAATAAAGCCCAAAGGTCAAAGCATCTCAGGATAACAAGTAAGTTAAGCAACAGCTGGCGAGCCAGGTAAGTAGAAATGCATTGCATAACTTTGATAGGATTGTTCAAAGTCACACACTGCACAAGTCCCATCAAAGTGGGGGCGACTGTAGGCACTGCATTTTTGCATATAAGTCCCTATGATGAGTCTCATTTAGAGGCACTACCTTTTATGTCACGGAAGCCGCGGGGGAAACAGACGTCGGAAGGGGAAATTCAGAATAAGTATGTCATCAAGTTCATTTCACAAGTTCACTGTTTTCGTTCGTGCTGCGTTCGTGCCCACGTTCGAACGTCAGGCAGATTGCGGGCGTTCGTGTAGCGTTCGATGAGGCGTTCGAACGGTGTCAGTATTTCTGTTTTGCTGCTAGCCTCACACCCAAGCCCAATTAGCCCACCAAAGCCCATTAAAATATTAATAAATCATATACCAAATTAATGAAATATTAATTAAATCATATACCAAATTAAATAAAATATTAAATAAAATCATATACCAAATTAAAATCAATCAACCAATTATATTCCAATCAAAAATCTTATTCCTAACTTAACAAATATTATGCCTAAACAAACAAATTAAATATATTAACTTCCTAATTAGCCAAATTTTGTCCCCCCTCAAATATTAGGATTTCCTTGTTTGACACCAAATCAAATCCCCTTTAAATGCCAAATCTATTTCCTTGTCAAGCAAGATTTAGCCCTACCCCATTTGCCTATAATAAGAACCCAATTCCAACCCTTGAAACCCTTAGTTCATTCACACAAGAAAAGACCCAAGCTCATTGACATAACCAAACTCACACACACAACCCTCACAAATCAAACACACAGCCGAGACACATAAACACCAGCCACCCACTCCAACAAAACACCAAAAATAGTAATCCCAAACAGCCTCTTTACCTCACCAAAACAGCCCCCAAGTCACGCCCAAACAGCGGCCCAAATCACATCTAAACAGCAGCCCCTTTAATCGCAAATACATGAGTCTAAAACACCAATAACAGCGATCAAAATACAGCAGTAAATCAGCAGTACGACAACAGCATAATAACAGCAAAACATGGAGAACGACGGCTCAAAACAGTGAGACAACGAACGAGAGCAGTGAACCAGAGGAGTTGTGGAGCGCTAGCCCCTTCCGACGATCGTGTACCGTACGTCCGAGAGTTAATTTAAAAGGTTAAACCTGAGGGCACTCTTTCTATTTACTGCCATTCATTTTTTTATTGTTTTATTTCGCATGAGAGTCGTTTATGGATGCATGTTGTGGTTTTAAATATGAATGAAAATGTGTCGCCTCTTGTGGTATATAGGATGGAAACTCGGACATAAATTTCATAGCCGATTCTGAATGGACGGTAGTATGATCTGTACTCGGGATACAACTCCACGTACCACTCGAGCAAATGGCACATGTTTCGCTTTGTTTTTACCTTGCTTGTTATCTGCATTTTTCATCTCGCCATTTAATTTTCGTATGATGATTTGTTTGTATTGATGATGTGATGCGCATGGGCTTAGTATGTCGGTCTAAAGGTTCTCCATTTGAAGGAAGAAAATGCCAAAAGGCTACCTTTAAGCCAACACTTTGCCGCGCCTCTTACATCGTGTCTTTTTCCTTATGTACGTCGGTTGTTTATGAAATTGGTGATAAAGCGCATGGGCTTAGTAAGTGCGATTAAAGGTCCTCTATTTTGAGAGGTTAAAATCCTTTATCACGATGCTTTGCCGCGCCGGATAATGTATATTCGATTGGATGGAGATATATTCAATCGGATACACGAAGTCCGATATCGTTGTCTTTACTTTTATATATATATATATATATATATATATGTCTTGTGTTGTTTGCGCATGGGCTTAGTAAGTGCGATTAAAGGTCCTCTATTTTGAGAGGTTAAAATCCTTTACCATGATGCTTCGCCGCGCCGGACGATGTATATTCGTTTGAATGTGAGATGTGTTCAATCGGGTATACGAAGTCCGATATCGTTGTTTCTATTTTTGTATGCATTATGATGTGATGCGCATGGGCTTAGTAGTTGGATTAAAGGTCCTCTATTTTGAGAGGTTAAAGAACCTTTACCACGATACTTCGCCGCGCCTTTTAGTCCGTTATTATTGATTAGGTGTCATCTATTCATCCGTTCACGTATGCGTCATGTTGTTTACTGCATTTTGGGGGTCACTGCTGTAACCCCGTTCGAACGCGTTTACGAATGCCATACGAACGTGAGCATTCTGTTTCCTTTCTGTTCGAACGCGTTTATGAACGCTACTCGAACGCGAACCTTCTGTTTACCATTCGAACGCGTTTACGAACGCTACTCGAACGTGCATGCATTTGTTTCATCAGGTCTGGTACCGTTTGAACGCATTATCAAACGCCACACGAACGAGAACCTTCTGTTTACAGTTCGAACGCGTTTACGAACGCTACACGAACGCGCACCCACTGAACTAAGTCCTTTTCATCAGATTTCGTGCATAATTGTCCCTAGTAGCTATCCCTTCGTATGATGAACCTGATTGCTTTTATGTATTACGCAAGATTGTGTATGTGTCGTTCATCTGTATTTCCCACATGTATGAGTACAATGTGTTTATTAACTTGTATGCTTGCCGTATGTTAATTTATCTTTATGTATGCAAATTGAGACATAGATTACATGCAAATAGGCTGTATGCGAATTCAGATATGTGTTACATGTAAATTTAGATGAACTTGTTGATGTATGCATGCGAACTTAGGGGTAAATCATCCTTGGAAATACGTTGCTTAGGCTTGGTTAGATTATTGCGTAAATCATTTTATTACAAGTGGCATAAGTAAGGGACCATTCCGAACCCAACGGTTTGAGGTCTTCCCTTGCGAGGGGTGAGTGCGGCCTTAAATCTCATTTTCCCGGTTCACACCGGGGGTGGCGACTCCATCATTCTCCGGTTAGTCCCCCGCGGGCTACTCCGTACTCCCAACCGGGCAGCGAGCCGGGACAGCATGCGTCGCCCAGTTTCTGTGTTCCCACACTCGTCTCGACGTGAACAAGCTGATGGTATGCTCAAAATTGATTTTTAAGAATTTTTTCGAAACCCTAATTTTCCAACCCAAGTCTCGTTCTTCTGCTTTTCGACCCCCAACATGTAACCAAATCTATTGATACCACTTGTTGTAATTTTCTAATCACTAAAGAGTGTTTTACAAGGAAAAATAAATACTCTATATTATTATTTAAATAGAATTTACAAGTATTACAAAACTTGAACAAAAAATCTCACAGACTAACTACACTCTCTAACAAGCTCTCTTACCTTAGAGCTTGCTTGTTGGGGATGAATTTAGCTCTCAAGCCCGGTGAAAAAATGCAAATTTTCATTTTTCACTTTTGAATTTATCTTCTCCCCCTAGTTAAAAAAAAGTAGTAGAGTCATCTTTGATGACATACTTGGGCGTCCAGTCGCTCTGTGACTTGGGGTTAGTGGTTCATCACCACGATGTTTCTTTACTAGCCATGTGTTGGTGAGAGGCCCCATGGGGCGCACTCACAGTTGCTACTATCGATCGACCCGGAGCCGACCGAAGGTGGTCCTTAGTAGCGATTTGTTGGGTGTAACCCCAGCAATTAGAGCCTGATAAATTAGAATTGTTGCTCCTCCATATTTATAACTAAAGTTTTGGCTCAAAATTTAAGTAAAGAAGAAAAATATATCAATAAAATATAAAACCCACTGAAAGTTGATATAAATTTTCAGTGGGTTTGACTTTATGCAGAAATTTTTTCTGCATTAAACCAAATGCACCTCCAGTTAGATACTACAGTTTTCATATATATTTTTTTGTTACTAGTAATCAATAGTTTAAGTGGCATTTTTATGAATGTCAAATTCTGGAATTGCTCTCTTTGTTTTTTTTTTTTTTGGTTTATCCGAAAATTCTTGTAGCTTTTTTAATGACCGCAGTGAGCGTACGTTGTCATTTTGGGATAATAAAAAAAAAGATTTACAACAGGCCAAAATGCGCATTTTGTTATAAGGGCAAACAGCTTCTTCTTCAATAATCACACTCTTTCTCTCAAAATATGATTCTCTCTAAAATACTCCTTTCTTCATTTTTTTTCCTCAATTGATCCATAAAAAAACACGTCTTATCCCTTTGACGCACATGCCCTAGTATTAATTTGGCGAAATTTCACTAAACCTGAAAATCCCCAAATTTATAAAATCCTAATTTCATTTAATTCTATATTGGCCGAGTAATTTCCTAGACAGCTATAAACGCTGGGCTACCTCCTGACTAGCGCTTAACGTGTTTTAAAATTCTTAATTCTATATCACACAAGCCATATCTGACGTAACTCAACTCAGAATGAAGTGGAAATGTATCCTGCAAATCATTTACAGAGATGCAAAACAAAACTGCGGTTCCAACGTAATAAAATATCATACATTCGAAGTTTCAGGACAACAACAGAGACACCAAGAGTAGTAAATAACTACATACACAAGTCATAGTGAATAACTGGAAGAAAAACACATTTAGATTACCATCTTTGAACTCGTGGAGATCATCCACAAAGCCCCAAGTTGCAAAACTTCTCGGTAACATGACATCAGCGGCATCTTCAAATGGCTTATTAATAGTGAACAGAGTAGCAACTTTAAGACAACAACAACACTTCTTACCACAGACAAATGTACATCACTTCTTCGAGATGTTACGTGAGAAAATCCTCTTGCAATAAGGGCTGGTCCTTAAATTAGTATGTGGTCTTGCAGCTTCAACGAGAGAAGCATGAAGAGGGCCCTGGTTCAGACAAACCAAAAAGAAATTAAAGAGAGTCTTTATCAGAAATTTGAAACATTACGATCAGAGCAGAAACAAGAACTGGGTCTGGAGGATAGGTCTATCTACAAACCTTGGTCACTGATAAAGCACACTGAATGACATAATTGGCAAATGGATCTTGCAGCAACTGTTCAAAGTGAGGCATAGAAAGCAATTCATGGACAATTTGAGATTGACTCTCTCCAAAATGCTTTAGGAATTTTTCAACTACATGGCTGCTGAATTTTTGTGTTGAGAGGTGAACATAATGTCCTTTTAACTGAGACAGCAATTTGGCATTGACAGAAGGGATCTTTAGCTCTATTATATATTGCACAACATAATTTCTGTGACATTAAAAGAAAAAAATGCTCTGTCAGAGATAAATTGCAGTCCAGACCAAGATACCTGTTAGAACCTTTCACTTCTCAGAATAAATTATGAAACAAAAAAAATATGATTTAGATTGATAAACAGTGTACAAGAAAAGCTGTGCCCTGTCCTGTCCAAGAGGAAGTTGTTTAACGAGAAACTAAGATTCCACAGATGATAGGGCAAGAAAGGAGAAGGGAAAATGAATAAGGAAAGGCAACAAAATACTTTTTTTTTTTTGTTGAAATCGTTTGAAACCCCGTCGCCAAACCGTCTCTTTCGGGTTTAAGCGGAGCAGATAAAACCCCTGACTGTGCTCTTATAAGAAATACACTCTCTGAATTCGAACTCAATACCTTAAGGTGAGATCCTGAACCATACATTACCAAACCACGCCTCTTGGGGACAAGGCAACAAAATACACTAAATCATAAACACACCATTCAATCAAACATGTTTAGTCCATGAAATCATGTTGAACTCGACTTTGTCTAAGAATTCTGAATTTTCAAATCTGATGATAAACATACTCAAGGATCTGATTTCAATTTTCTAACAACATAGTAAAGTTCATAAACATGCTTCATTAATTTAGGGTGATGATATGGAAACTGAATGGGACACCAAGAGCATGAGCAAAAGAAAAAAATAATATATAATTTGTCTTTCAATTGGAATGGCATAATATCATCATGCAGACCTCAAACAGTCACTATATTTTCGAAAGCCATAATAAGCATACAAATATTATATCCAAGTTTTCAAAATAGATATAATACCGATTGTTTAAAGTTCTTACCATGAAAAGTTTCGCTGTTCCACAAAAAGAGGGAAAAAAAAAAGAAGAAGGGAAGTCCACTCTTTGAAGAAATTTTCAGTGTAAACATGGAAAGAAAGAAAGCTACTCATCTATCAGAAGCCCTTCTAATAGATGATTTCATGAAGGAACAAAAACTATTATAGAAGATAGTAAAACTTATTTAAATGACAATAATTTGATAGAATTAAAAATTATATATATATTTTTATATTAAGAAATAACCTCCTCCATTATGCTAAGCTTTAATAAAAACACTGAGGTGGGTCAAAGAAAACATTGAGGGCCAAAACAATTTGATACATCAAAGAACCAGCAATATCAAAACAGTAGATATTATCTTGTATTGTATATCCTATTAAGAGTTTGAGAGTTAGAAAGAACTACAGAAACACAAGGGATTACCCGAACGGATCTTGAGCAAGGTGAAGCCCATTCTTAGAAATTTCAGTGATCAACTTATCGCGCTCTCTCCCAATGGAATGAGCAATGCATCGTTGCAATACACAACAACCATGCTGATGAGTTGCGATGTCAACACAAAACTTTGTTGCAGCATCAAAAATAAACTGCAAGACATAATTTACAGGGGAAAAGGGATAAAAAAAAAGATTTAAAATGGGTTTCAATAATTAATTGAAAAGTTGTAGCAGGTCATGCACTCTTCAGTTTCAGTGAAAAACATATGTCCAGACAACATCTACATCGGTTCAATGAATAGCTTATAAGAAAATTTATTCCAGAGATTTTGAGAGAACTTCTTGGTGATGAGTACCACTTTCAAAGGAATTCTTTGGTTGATTTTAAGTTCATCAATTACCAAACTGGATTTATAACAACTATGATGATTTTCAAGAAGTCCAGTAATCATTGTAGGAGCGAAGTGGGGTTTACCGCTATACTTATAATGTCAACGACCACTACATTGTTGGGCTCGCAGCCCATAGAGAGTACGGATAGTCTCGCGGGAGACTACCCGGAGAATAATGGAATCGCCACCCGGTATGAGACACCAATAATAATTTAAGGCCGGACTACACCCCTCACAAGGTCCGACCTTAAACCCGTTTGGGTTTGGAATAGTCCCTTATTGATGCCAATATAATATTTACGCTCAAATGAGGTATCTCATATCTTATAATGCAAGAGCATACAAAACAATTTATAAAACACACAATAATGCAAACACAAATAATGAAAGCGACAAATAAAGCAAATAAATATTCGGAAGCTACAACAACAATGGCAAAATAGTAATAAAACAAAATGTTGTATAAATATTTAGAAATAATTAAAGCGGTGATAAATTGCTAAACAAACGGACCAAAACACATATCCTTCTGGTCCAGACAAATTTTTTTTGAGGTACTTGATGTCCGAATACTTTATCAATGTCTGACCGGACTTGAAGTAAGTCCGGCTTGAGGTACTGCGTGGAACTAGAATCGCAAAAACACATGCCAATGATAACAGATATAGTAAACACACATTTTGGATATATTCATAACGAAATGACCATCTCTCAGTGGTAAGTGGAGTTGTATCCCGAGTGTGAATCATATTACCGTCCATTCAGAATCGGATATGAAACTTAAGTCCGGATTTCCATCCTATATACCATGGGGATCATATGGCCGAATAACTTTCATGTCCGGCCGGACACATGACAAATATGGCCGACTTCTTTCATAGATCACACAGTAAGCAAAGCATGTATAAAGCAATCAAACGCAACAGTTAATCATGCATAAAAAAATAATGACGAATAACATAAAAATAACTAAACATGCATTTTAACTATAGAAAGTAGTAAGCTTGGCCTGATATATCTATCTCGGCCAGATGTGTTTCCATGTCCGGTCGGACGTGATGTACGTCTGGCCGGAGATATTGTGTTAATAACAAAAACTCCAAAACCTAGAAATATTAAGAAGGGTGCCCTCAGGTCGTACCTTTATGAGTATGTTGTGGCTCAGAAGACACCTCTAATTTTTGGATTACTGCTAGATTTTCATGAGGAGATGTGGAACTCCAAAATTTTGTGGCTCACACTCTCTTTTCTCTCTCAAGGATTTTTAGAATTTCAAGTTTTATGTCAGATTGATCCCCAAAACTAGCCTCCTCAATGTGAAAGGGGAAGCCTTTTTATAATGTAAATGAGAGGTCTGAGAAAGAAGGGGGGAGTAGAATCTAGAGGTGGCAATTTGGGTCAGGATTCGTTTATTCGTTCGATTCGATTCACTTTAAAGCGAATACGGGTTTGAAAAAATGGATTCATTTAATAAATGAGTCAATTCGATTCGATTCGTTTATTAAACGAATTGAATACAAATTTAAGCTTATGGATTCGTTTATTCGTTTATAATTCGTTTTATTATTTTATTTTATTAGTTATTGTTATTTTTCAATTAAGATTCGAGAAATCATAGCTAATTACCATAGAAAAAATAATATTTTCGATATTTGGTGAGGTATTTTTAATAAATATATTAATTACATATTTTATATGTATATATTTATGAATAATTAATATAAATCAGCTATGGTAAATTATGATATTAAATAATATCATGACTAAACGGATATTCGTATTCGATTCGTTTAATAAACGAATCGAATACGAATCGTGATATTAGGATCTGTTTAATAAACGAATCGAATACGAATCCATCACATTTCGATTCGATTCGTTTAAGATTCGATACAAATTCGATTCGTTGATTCGTTTTGCCACCTCTAGTAGAATCCTCTTCTTTTCTCTTCTCTATCTAACGTTACTAGATTATTGCAGTGTGTAATGCTCGATGCATGTCCGACCGGACTTATAATTTGAAATGTACGTCCGGCCATACTTTTATCAGTATGTGACTTCAGTTTTTGGAAATTTGCACATGCATTGACCAATTAATACATGTCCGGCCGGATGTTAAATTTGAATTGTATGTCCGGCCAGACATAATCAGGTCTCTTAACTTCAGTAACTGACAATCTGCTCGTTCAATGACAGTTGTGTTATGTCCGGTAGGATTTAGGATTTTAAGAACATATCCGGCCGGATTTACTGGCTTGAGAGAAGGTAGGCCGGACATAGGTGATATCCGGCTGGCTTTTGGCTATATTCCCTGGAGTTCCTTTCCTTCCTAACATTCATCCTTACAATTTCCCAATTTTTGGAGGGTGTTCTCGAACTTATCATCGGGTTATACATAAAAATACAGTGTATACAATCACTAATTTTTCTGGCTGCGATCTTTAATTATAATTAGAAATTTCACATGATGAGGCAATCTCCAAGAAATTACGAATTGGTCGAACATTATTTCATCTTCCATGGCCTACGAGGCTACAACTGCATATATGGTTTGGCTCATACAACACAAAGTTAGAGCTGCTTCATCCAACTTGGTGACTATACTGATAGCCATCTATTTGCCCTACATGCTATGTATTTACCAATATATGTTCCTAGCAAAACAAAATATATTCCTATTCATGTGGAGACGTACGCCAATTGATGATTAGAACTTACCCACAATATTTCAAAGATACCAAGTATATATATATATATATATATATATATATATTTTGAAATCGTTGGAAACCTCACTGTCAAACCACCAATTCCGGACTTAAGTGGAGCAGGTAAAACCCCTGGCTGTCTCAGGCTCTTACAAGAAAAGAACTCTCTGAATTCGAACCCAGGATCTCAAGGTGAGATCCTGAGCCCTACACTCCCATCAATTGTGTTCCACTTCGTGCTCCACCAATCATTAAATGAGAGTAAGCAAATTACCTCTAAAGTTCTATTTAAAATGATGTTAATTCATTGATACTGCAACGAGTATCACTTAGTTTGTCGACTTGGATATTTTGCAATCTACTCCCAACATGAAAACATAATGGCGACAAACTTTAAAATGTCAACAGAACTCAAATAAACCCCTAAAGAAAACAAAAACTAATGAAGAAAGTTCAGGGACGTTACATTTAATCTGGAGGCATGCCTTTAATATGATGATCTCTAAACTATCATTGACATTCACTCAGCGAGAAATATTTATAATTTTGGTCTAATGATAAATTTTCTTATCACTTATAATTACATATCTCCAGGCTAAGGTCAAACTAAGGAGTAAGTACGATAAAGTGAATACTCTGAAACCAGTAAC
>SKCR01050011.1:0-46042 GCA_019454045.1 Zanthoxylum bungeanum
CAAAGAAGATGTGTCCATAAACAGAAGATGAGGATATTAGAATGTCTAATCAGCCTTATGCTTCGTCTTTGGGCAGCATCATGTATGTCATGTTATGTACTAGGCCTAATATCAGCTTCACAGTTTGTGTGACCAGCAGGTATCAGTCCAATCCAGGTAATGACCATTGGATGGCCATTAAACATATCTTCAAGTATCTTAAAGGTACTAAGGATAAGTTAATTATATATGGAGGAAATGAAATGAAAGTTAATGGGTATACGGATTTCGATTTCCAGTCGGATTCTAATGATAGAAAGTCTACATTAGGATTCATGTTTTCCCTTAACGGAGATGCAGTTTGTTGGAAGAGTTCTAAACAGAAGTCAAAAGTAGCTTTTGAAGTTGCAAGGAAGCTGTGTGGATTAGGAACAATATCACAGAATAGGGAGTAGTGCTTGTTAGGGTTGGTGCTCTGAGCGTCAATTTTCTTATGTATTACGCTGTAAATACTTATGTAACATTTTATTATGAATAAAATAAACAGTTTCTATTATATAACATCTCTTTATATATGGTAAAGATGTAATTGACCTTGGAATGATTAGTTATGATACTGTTGCAAAAGCGTCGCAATGGCATTGAGTTGTATCATGATGTTGTCATTTTTTGACAGTTCATGGTCAAGGTTTACACTACTTGGTCAGTAAAGTAAACCTGTTAAGACTGGTACATGTCGTATACTGGAATCTTGAATTCCAATGGTTTCTCAATGAACCATGAGTCTTGAAGACTCGCATAGACATGTAGTTGTTTATAACAGATAAAAACAAAACAACTCTCCGAAGATTCTTAATGGATGGTACACCAACATCAATAAGAATCTTCTCGGGTTGAGTAGCATATTGATTCTTTGACTTGAGATACCAGTGTGGATATATGAGTTATCCTCCAAACTTTGATGGCAAACATGTCACCAATTTATTTAGATCAGACCTCCAGCTGTTCGTTGGGTGTGGACTGATTCTCAGGATATCCTATATGTGTTAAGAAATGATCTGTTAGTTCTATGTACAGAGCATAAATATACAATATAAAATTAGCAATCTGTTAAATTCATGGTCTCGTGGTACACTGTAGATGTTAGTTCTAAGTGTTATTAAGAGATTGCTAATAGAAACGTCGACGTGATTATATATATAGAGATTTGACGTTTATATCTATATCTCTGGAATAATCCGGATATCTGCGACGGAGGGATTATACGTATGCAATAACCTCGTCCTGTATGTTTCAGAGAGTTTATTTGTGTTCGTCATAATTTACGAGTGGGTAGATTATGGACACGAAATTGGATTTTGTGACGGATATGCCTGAACCTAGAGAGTCTCACTAATGAAATATACTCGTAGAGCACTAGGGCAACTTTTATGAATAATACTGATTATTTATAAGTCGTTTAACGATTAAACAAAAATACATACAATTGAGACCTTATGGTCGTTTCCTAACTAATGTGTATTTGTATTTAATAATTGATTTTATTAAATACACATTAATTAATTATCAAATTAAGATATTTGACATATATCATTAATATATGTATTTCGATTATTTAATGTAAATATATTACATATATTTAAGATATTTATATTTAATTATTTAATTATTTAACTGTTAAATGATTAAAGTAATTGATTTGTAAATATCTTT
Source organism: Zanthoxylum bungeanum (assembly GCA_019454045.1). Taxonomy (NCBI): domain Eukaryota; kingdom Viridiplantae; phylum Streptophyta; class Magnoliopsida; order Sapindales; family Rutaceae; genus Zanthoxylum; species Zanthoxylum bungeanum. Next base: position 1,693 of record SKCR01050011.1, read on the forward strand.
TGCTATGATTAAGTTAGCAAATGGATTTTTATGATTTGTAACACTTGTTGGTTTTCATTAAATGCTTTAATGATCAAATACCAAAAGTTAAGTAAATCATTTTCCCTTTAATTAGTTGAAACAAATTAAAATATCTAGATATATTTTTTCTTTCTAGTTTCGGCCAAGTAGGGAAAATATATAAGATTTTTGTTTCATTTTTTTTTAATAAGTTCTAGTTACCAAAATATTACAAAGAAAAGTTTGAGAGAAATTTAAAGTACAAAAAGAAAAACCTTGAGCAAAGTTGGGAATTTTATAAGTTTTTCTAACATTTTTCAACTAGAAAATTATTTCTATGTTTCTAGGATTCAACATGTGTTGCTTAGAATTTTCTTTACTCTTTAAACATGTAATTGAATGGTTGGGAACTTTTTTGAAAGATGTTTGCCTCTAAGATTAACAAAGTAAGCTTGAAATGAGTTTATAAGATTTCTTTTGATTATTTAATAATCAAGTTGTCATTCTAGGGTTGTTAAGCCACTCATTGATGACATAGAATTGTTCTTGTGTTATTTCAAATTGGTGAGACTGGTTTGGTGTGGTAGCGAATTGATTGAAGTGTTGGATTTATTCAATTTGGTATAAATTGATCAATTGGACTAATTTGAAAAATTAGGTTCATAACCTAATCTAAATTTGGGGCTTTTCATATATGTGTTGTGTAATGATGTACATATGATGTATATTATATTTGGTGATAATTGGATATCATCTAATGATGTTTTGAACAAGATTATACTAAAATAAAAAACCTGGAAAAATTTGTTCTTCTCGGCAATTTGAAGTTTTTTGTGGTTTTGTGTTGTAATTTGTATTTTGATGTATTAGACATGTATAAATCATTTTGGAATTGATTTGGAATCACTTAAAATTATATTTGACAATTTGAGGACCAAAATGAACAAAATGCAAACTTTGAGGGGTCATTCAGAAATTATGAAAAAAATATGATTTCTTGGGTAAAAATTCAATTTTAAGTATTGAGTAATTAGAATAAACAAGTTTATTTTTATTGCCCAAGAAAAATTATTGAAATCGAAAAATTTTGATTTTCCGCGTTCCGCTGCGTTTAGCCGTATTTGCCCCTAAAACCCCAATAGTCCCAAATATCGAGAATCTGATTTCGTTATACTGTGATAATACTGGAGCCATTGCGCAAGCAAAGAAACCAAGGGTGCATCATTCGAGAGATTTTGTCGCGAGGGGACATTGTCGTGTGCAAGGTACTGAAAGAAAATATCGAGAATCTGGTTTCTTATGTATTTCACGGTAGATACTTAAGTAAAGTTTTATTATGAATAAAATAAACAGTTTCTATTATAGAACATCTCTTTATATATGATAAAGACGTAATTGACCTTAGAATGATTTGTTATGATACTGTTGTAAGAACATCGCAATTGACATTGATTTGTATCATGACGTTGTCATTCTTAGACAGTTTCTGGTCAAGGTTTACACGACTTGGTTAGTAAAGTAAACATGTTGAGACTGACACATGTCATATGCTGGCATCTTAAATTCCAATGGTTTCTCAATGAACCATGAGTCTTGGAGACTTGCATAGACGTGTATGTGTTTATAGCGGATAAACACAGAACGATTCACCAAAGATTCTTAATGGATGGTACCCCAACGTCAATAAGAAACTTCTCGGGTTGAGTAGCATAATAATTCTTTGACTTGAGATATCATTGTGGATATATGAGTTATCCTCCACACTTTGATGGCAGTCACGTCACCGATCTATTAAGATCGGACCTCTTGCTTGTTCATTAGGTATAGACTGATGCTCGGGATATCTTTTGTATATCAAGAAAGGATCTGTCAGTTCTGTATATAGAGCATTGGTATTCAATATGGAATTAGTAATCTATTAAATCCATGGGCCCGTGGTACACTGTAGAAGTGAGTTCTAAGTGTTATTAAGAGATTACTAATAGAAACGTCGATGTGATTATATCTATAGAGATTTGACGTTGATATCTATATCTATGGAATAATCTGGATACTTGTGATGGAGAGATTATATCTATGCAATGACCTCGACCTGTATGGTTCAGAGAGTTTATCGGTGTTCATCATAATTTACGGGTGGGTAGATTATGGACACAAAATTGGATACTGTGACGGATATGTGTGAACCTAAAAAGTCTCACTAATGAAACATACTCGTAGAACACTAGGGCAACTTTTATGAATAATAATGATTATTTATAAGTCGTTTGACGGTTAAACGAAAATACATGCAATTGGGAATTTTTGGTCATTTCATAATTAATGTGTATTTGTATATTTGATTTTATTAAATGCATATTAATTAAATATCAAATTGTGATTTTTGACATATATCAGTAATATATGTATTTTGATTATTTAATGTAAATATAATACATATATTTAAGATATTTATATTTAATTATTTAAATATTAAATGGTTAAATTAATTAAATTATAAATATATTTTGTCATGATTAATGTTAGAAAATGGCTTATTATTATTGGTTACACTTGTTGCATTTCATTAAATGTTGTAGTGAGCTTATGGAACCAGTTAACTAATTATTTATCATTTAATTAAATTGAAAACAAAAATGGAAATATCTTGATATTTATTTTTCCTTTAAGTTTCGGCCATAAGGGAAAATATATAAGGATTTTGTTTCATTTTTGTTTTAACAAGTCCAAGTTACCAAAACAATTATAAAAGAAAGTTGAGAGCAAAGTTGAAAGAAAAAAGGAAAGAACTTAAGCCAAATCTCAAGATTTTATAAGTATGTCTTACTTTCTTCAACTAAGAAATTGTTTCTATCATTCTTAACTTCAACATATATTGCTAGGATGTTGTCTCTACTCTTTTAGTTTGTAATTAAATTATTGGAAACTTTTTTGAAAGATGTAAGCATGTATGATAACAAAGAAGCATGAAATTAGTTCATTAGCTCTCTTTTGGTCATTTGATGATCAATTTGTCATTCTAGAGTTGTTAGGCCACTCATTAATTACCTAGAATTTTTCTTGTGTTGTTTCAAAGTGGTGAGACTTGTTTGGTGTTTCGAAGATTGAATAAAAGTGTTGAATTTTTTTAATTTGGGCTAATTTTTTAATTGGAAGAATTTGTAAAATTATGGTTCTTAACTCTTTCCAAATTTTGGGCTTTTCATATTTGTGTTGTGTAATGATGTATATATGATGTCTATTAAATTGGTGATGATTGGATATCATCTAATGTTGTTTTGAACAAGATTGGACTAAAATGCAAAACTTGGAAAATTTTGTCCTTCTCGGCAATTTGAAGTTTTTGTGATTTTGTGTTGCAATTTTCATTTTGATGTATTATACATGTATAAATCATTTTGGGATTGATTTAGAATCACTTAAAATTGTATTTGATAATTTGAGGACCAAAATGAACAAAATGTAAAGTTTTGGGGTCATTCGGCAATTATGAAGTGATGAGCGGAAAATATATCACTATTTACCGCTCATTTTACCTAATATTTTGTTTAGTTTCTCGGGTTTGATGAACTTTTTGATGTGTTTTAGTTTATTTTGCAGATATAATAAAATTGGAACTCAATGGAATCATTTAGAATGAAATGTGGAACAAATAAGGGCAAAAACATGACTTGACATTTTGATTTTGGAGATTGGAAACTTGAAATGGCGAAGTACAATTTCGGAAATTCTAACTTTGCACAATTGTCGTATTTTGGCCATAACTTTTTACTCCGATATCGGATTGAGGTGATTCAAGTTTCAGATTAAATAAGACTCAAATACCTACAACTGTGAAGAACAAAATAATTTCGAATTCTGAAGATTTCATGTCCAACATTGATGAAACATCCGTAAGTATGTTATGTGTAATTATTAAAATCATTTTCAAAGAAAAAAATTAAATAAATAAATAAAAAATAAAAATTTTCAAACTTCCACCAAACATGCTTGCATATTTGGTGGAGGATTTGGTGCCATATTTGGTGGAGGATTTGGTGTCATGTTTGGTGCCATGTTGGTGGAGCAATTGGTGGAATCCTTTAGATTTTACTATAAATACCAAGCCATTTCATTTGCAATTCTCATGCTTTCCTTAGGTTTTTGTAAGTAATTTAAGGATTCCATCTTGTTTGTATTTATTTTCAGTATTTTATTTATGCATTTTTATTTTTAGTAATAGTAGTAGTTTATTTTATTTTATGTTTAGTAGTTAAATTTCTGCTGGGGGAAGGGTGAAGCTTTTATTATTTTAGTTTAGATCAATCTCCATTAATTATAATATGGAATTATAATTTAAATTAAAGGATTACCGCCTTAATGGCTGGTTTTATTTATTTGACATAATGTGACACCGCCTATATGGCCGGTCTTTAGGTGACAGATGATTACCGCCTATATGGCTGGTTTATGGACAAATAATAACACAACATTTATGGTCGGTTGAACTTAATTGAAAATCTGACTTAATGAGAATACCGCCTATATGGTCGGTTGGTAATATCACTGATAATTTCTATATTATAATAAGGGAGATTTCTAAATTAGAAATAGTAAGGGTGGATCCCCTAACCCCAGTATTTTATTTTTATTCTAGGGAAGTGATAAAACACAATATTCACATGCTTAATAATTGATTTAATTATATAATGGGTAATTCTTTAGTTTGTTTATTGAATCTTAAGCTTAATGCTTCTTGTTGCTTGATCACCACCAAGATTGATGTGGTAAACTTAAAATGAACTTGACGAAGGGATTTTAGGTTTCAGCCTTAGATTCAATAGCCCACGATCTTCCTTGAGGATAGATAACCCTTTAATAGATTTCCTTACAGGATAGACATATACCTGTTGGGCGGGGGTAGCCACTAGTGGAACTTGTACTTAATGAATTCAGGTAACTTGATTAACATAGACATATGATTAATTGGGTTATTTGGGTGTTTGCATCTGACCATCGATAGAAGCTTTTGCGTATCTTCGTGTTCCAGGTTAGCAAACTGATTTATTACACATATATAAGATAATCAATTCATCATTAGAATAATATTGTGTAGAGTCACGACCCTATATATTTGTGTTTTTTTGTTATTTTCCTTAGTATTTTCTTTTGTGTTTTTATTTATTTATTTGTTCAGCAAATCCATATTCAATCAACCAAAAGTAATCATTCCCTTATCCCTATAATTAGATACCTGTAAATAAATAGTATCAATAATTAATAACAACAATAGGAATTAAGTCCTCGTGGGATCGATATTTTTATACTACTTGAACGATACGTGCGCTTGCGTTATACGCGTGTGATTACGCCGATCATGAAGAAATATGATTTCTTGGATAAAAATTTTAGTTCTTAAGTATTGAGTAATTAGAATAGAAAGTTTATTTTAATTGCCCGAGAAATTGAAATCAGAAAATTTTGATTTTCCATTTTCCACTACGTTTACCCGGATTTGTCCCTGAAATCCCAAACAGTTTCAACCATGGCCAAGTTTTGAATGGCACAAGGAGGGGACATTCCATTCTGGCCAGTTATTGCATCATCGAGGCCTTATTAATTTCGTTGGTATGAGGTCAATGTTTTTCCCTATAGCCATATTTGAATGGAACAGTGAGGGAACTTTACCTTGTGGCCAAATGATTTCTTCGGCTCGGGTCACATATGTCCCACTGATGCCTTATTTTATTTATTGGCATGGATGCAGAAGGTGGTCAGACAGAAGACTGCTGTCTTTCTGAAGAATTCTAAGTCTATTAAGTGAAACATCCTAATAATGGAATTATACTGTGTGGGTCAACGTTGATTAAATTTGATTAGGTCAGCATGTTGAAATGAAAGTTACCCCAACTCGGGTCTTAGTTTGGTGTGTGCATCAGTGTGAGAAATGCAAGTGCAAAAAGTGCTTTCATTGATATGAATTGTTCTTTACAATGAGCCCCTCGGTATTACCCACACATATAAAAAGAGGGACATAAAGAGGGCATAAATTCAAGCAAATGGGTCGGGTGCATCTTCAGGAGGGTTGCTGTAGATGATGAGGGATCAGGATCGCCTTGAGTAGAAGGCAGCACTGACAATGGCACGGGGTTATGTATGGCCTCGAGATCTTCTGGAGCAGGGCTAAAGGCCTCCTCTTATGACATTTCCTTTTTAGCCACCGTCGGGACCTTATGAAGCATCTCCAAGTCTAAGTCGGGTTGTGTCAGCTCAAACATCTCAATAGATTCCTCAAGCCTTTCTATTTTAACCTCTTGCTTCACGGCCTCGAGGCGTCTGGGCAGCTCGACATGTAATCTTTTCAACTTTTCTTGGGACTTAGCCAACTCGTCCCAAGCCTTCTCCAGCTGGTCATTCCTCTCCGCGAGCTTGCTCTCGGCTGTGACAGCTCGGGCCAGTTGGACGTCTATTTTTTAGGAAGCCTTTGCCTTGGCCTCGTCACTTTCCCTCTTGGTAATTTCTGAAGCTCGGCAGAGGGAGGTAACCTCAGCCTTTGCCTCCTCGTCAAATTGCCTCAGGCCTCGAATCTCTACCTTGGCTTCGTCTAATTTCTTGGTCGACTCAGCCTCTCTCTCGGTCAGCTAGTTCTGGAGCAACTAGGATTGACCCCCTCTAAAAGTATGAGTGTCAGCACATCCATATTCGTGTCCAAGAGATAAGTCAGCTACATGAACAAAGATAAGGTCAGAGTGGCACATAAGATAGTTTTTTCAAATAAGAAATTTACTTTACGTTTGCATGGAATTGGCCAGCATGTTGAGAACATCCTCGGGAGACAAGGTTTCATAAGCCGTGGCCTGATCAAGGCTTATGTGCTTGGCCAGGTAGTTGATGGTGGGGGGAAGATAGGTTACGCCTTCCCGCACATCCTTAGTGAAATTATTGATCCCGAGCAATGTAGTCCATTTGGTCTGGAGAAGAGGCAGCTTGTGATTTGTCTTTCCTGCCTATGGTCTTCCTCTTAAGAGCCCTCTCCGCAGCTCCTCGGTTTCCTCACCCCTGCCATGGTGGAAGCATATTTTGGAGGGTTGGTAGTGAGTATGTGTTTGGGACAGCTGGGGAGTGCTTGTGGTCTGGTTTGGCTGCGTAACACTTGAAGTTTGGGGTGCATGGGTCAGTTTCTAGCTAGTTTGGGGGACATTTGAGGGCTCGTGAAGAGAAGGGGTTGCATGTATTGATTTTTGCCTTGCTTCTGACGGGATAAGGGTGGTAACTTATGGACGAGAGCTGTTGGACCTGCCCTAGGAAGTTCGTATAACCTCCCGAATAATCTGGATGGGGTTCTTGAAGCTAGTCATGCCTGCAAACAAAAGAAGACAGTAAGAACATGAAAATGAGAAAATTAGCAAAAAGAAAAATGACAAGAGAGCAAACATGAAGTCAGTGGGCTAGTGAGAACTAAGGGGTTTAGGCGGTATTATCGGGTAACACAGCGGAATGCGAAAAATCAAATTTTTTCGATTTCAATTAATTTTCTTGGGTAGTTAAAATAAACTAATTTACTCAAATTACTAAATACTCAAAAATTCAATTTTTAATCAAATATCATAATTTGACAATTAATTCATATGTATTTAATAAAATCATATTTTAAATACAAATACACATTAATTAGGAAAAAAAAAGGCCCATATGCATGTATTTTCGTTTAACCATTAAAACTATTTATAAATAAGCAGTATTATTCATAAAGGTTGCCATAGTGCTCTACGAGTATATTTCATTAATGAGACTCTCTAAGTTAGGCATATCCGTCAGGAAATCCAATTTCGTGTCCATAATCTACCCACCCGTAAATTATGACGACCATGGATAAACTCGATGAACTATACAGGTCAAGGTCATTGCATACTATAGACAATCCATTTTTGCATGAGCCCGATGATGAGCCTCGTATGTAGGCACTACCTGAAAATTTGAAGAAGTTGCGAAAAATGAATCCCGAAAGGAAGGAAAACCTCCAAAATTAGCACCTCATTGGATTCAGACTCACTAGCCAGCCTCGGATTTGCTCAGCCGCTGTTTCAAACCTTAGCCTCAGACAAACCCCAAACACATGCAACCGGCCCATTACTCTGTAAGCCACACAATCGGCCCATGACCCCATGCAATCCATCCACACGCCCAACGCCCATACAATCCACCATGCACGCCCAAAATCTTCCCAAATAAAGAAAATCCCATGCAATTCACATGTGCAAATTCCCTCATCAACACTTTCCAATTTAACAAGATGTGAAATCCCATCCTCACCAATTTAAAAAGATTTGAGATATCCATCACCAAATTTGTGAGATTGTATTCCCAAAATAAATTGAGAATATATCTCCCAAATCAATGTGATTTATTTCCCTACTTGGAGATCCTTTCAAAACTTTATAAAAGGGGAACTTTTCTTCATCATCAAGAAACCTTGGACGGCTAGACATACAACCAAAAAACCCTGGGGGCTTCTTTTCTTCTTCTCCTAAGTCTTAGACGTGAAACACACAAAGAAAAACCCTAGGCTCTCTTCTTCTTCAACCATCGAAACCAGCCAGCCCAACACCTAAAACCGCAAAACTGAAACACCAAAACAACCAAAAAAACAACCATATAGTCACTGAAAAAACCACCAAAACAGCAGCCCAAAAACACCAAAAAATAGCAGCCAAACCACCAAAAAAACAGTAGCCAAAATAACCCAAAAACAACAGTAAAAAACAACCAAAACAGCAGCAAAAAACAACTAAAAACAGCAGCCAATAAAACCAAAAACAGCCCCAAAAAATAACCAAAACAGCAGCTAAAAAAAACCAAAAACAACAACCAATGAAACAGTAAAAATAACAACCAGTGCAATAGCAAAAACAACCAGAAAATAGCAAAAAAAACATCAGCGAAACAACAAAAATAGCAACCAGAAAAAGAAAAACAGCAATTAGAAAACAGAAAAACAGCAAGCAAAAATAGTGAAACAGTAAGCAGAAACAGCGAACCAGCGATCCTTCCGGCAACGGCCTAACGCACTTCCAAGAAAGCAACTTAAAAGGAAAGAACTGAGGATACCCTTTATCATATTTATTTTATAGTTCCGGACGCTGCATGTCTGGCTGGACGTGAAATACGTCCAGCCGGGTTTGCAAAGTCCTACATTAAAGACGGCCAAATTTATGGTCACATCTTTTCTTTCTTTAGAATTTCGTTATTTACCATTTTTTTATCTTTTTTATTTATTTATTCATCATTATTTTATTATTTTGCATTTAGTTTGTTATTTATCTTTTTGTCTATTTATTGTTATCTTATTATTTCGCCTTTATTTTATTTGTTCATGTTGGTGATTATCCGTATATGCATTATTATATTATTTCATGCCTATTTTTATTTACATTGCATTAATGTTTTTGTGTGTTATTATCCCTTACGGTATATCAGATGGTAACCCAGACGTAAATTATGTAGCCGAATCCGAATGGACGGTAGTGCGGTTTGTACTTGGGATACAACTTCACGTGCCACTTGGGAAATACTCATATATGCGTGATTAACCCTCATTTTTTGTTTGCCATTTATTTATTGACATTTTTCCTGATTTTGATTGTTTATTATGATTTTCGTTATTGCATCTCATATTTCTTAATTTAATATGCCGTTGGAATGCTTTTATTATTTCTATTAATGTTTATGGGTGTGCAAATTTGTGTTTATTTAAATTATCTTGTATGAACTGCATAAGACTTGACTATACCATTGTGTGAACCAGTCCATTATACTGGCATAAGTAAATGACCATTATGTTTGAGGTCTTCCCCTGTGATGGGTGAGTGCGGCCTTAAACCTTTCCCAGTTCACGCTAGGTGGCGACTCATTTATTCTCTGATTTAGTCCCCCGCGGGCTACTCCGTACTCTTTACGGGCTGCGAGCCCAACAGTGTCGTGGTCGCCGAGCACCATAGGCATAGCGGTAAACCCCGCTTCGCTCCTATACATACGTATAATCCTTCTGTCACGATTATTCGGATTTATTATAGAGATATAGATATAAACGTCAAATCTCTATAGATATAATCTCATCGACGTTTCTATTAGTAATCTCTTAATAACAGTTAAAACTCACTTCTATAGTGTACCACGAGCCTATTGATTTAACATATTGCTAATCTCATATTGAATACATATGCTTTGTACATAGAGCTGACGGATTCTATCTTGACATATAAAGGATATCCTGAGGATCAGTCCACACCAATGAACAGGAGGAGGTCTGACCTAAATAGGTCGGTGACGTAACTGCCATCAAAGTGTGGAGTATATCTCGTATATCCACAGTGGCATCTCAAGTCAAGGAATCACTATGCTACTCAATAGACAATAAAATCCTAATAGACTTTAGCATCGCTGCTGGCGAAAATGTTTAATCGTAGTCGACATTAGGTCACTGCCTGTAATCTTTAGTTAATAGTCGGGCCTTAAAAATTTCAACCTTTCCGTCAGGCCCGCGTTTCCTTTTGTAAACCTATTTACAACCGATAGGAACAATTCATTCAGCAAGCTGAACCAAGTCCCAAACTTGATTTAGATGTATAGAGTCTAATTCTAATTTCATGGCCTTTTCCAATTCACGGAGTCGATGTCCAACATCGCTTCTCTATAGGTATAAGGATCAGTCTCTTCAACTAAGAGAACATTAAGGCTCATTTATTGTATCAAATACAAGTGTTCAGGAGGTCTAGATACCTTTTTGGACCTACTGAGTGTGGGTAGTGAAGGTTCTTAATCTACTTGAACTTCAAGTTACTCCGTTGGTTTGTTGGTCTCAGGTTGTACTTCATCAATTTCAACTTATCTATCTCATTCGGACAAAAATTATACCTCTAGAAATTTTATGAAGCGAGCTACGAACACATTTTGATGCTCGATATCATAGAACAAATATCATTTTGTTTTTGAAGGATATCTAACAAACCTAAACTTTTTCCTTCGGGGCAAAAGCTTATTCTGCTGAGCTACCCTGATGTATGCAGGGCAGCCCCAAACACTAACATAATTAAGATTCAGTTTCCTACAGGTCCATATCTTATACGGAGTCGTAGGAACAGCTTTAGAAGGAATCTTATTCAAAATATGAGCAGCAGTTAAAAGAGCATAACCCCATAAGTAAAGGGCAAATCTGTAAAACTCAACATAGATCGAACCATATCCAATGATGTCTGATTTCTCCTCTCTGACACTTTATTATGTTGTGGAGTACCAGGAGGTGTATATTGAATTCTCCTTTAAATAATCAATGAACTCTCTACTCATATATTCACTGCCTCGATCCGATCAAAGACATTTAATATATGACCAATTTGTTTTTCTACTTCATTTTTGATTTTCTTGAACTTTTCAAAGGTTTCCGATTTATGTTTCATCAGATAAACATAACCATACCATGACACATCATCAGTAAAAATGACAAGTATGAAAAACCACTGTGAGCAGTCTCACTCATGGGACTACATACATTAGAATGTATAAGTACCAATAATGAAGTATGCAATAGGGTGGTAAGATCCTGAATCAAACCATTCCTAACCAACTGGGGTATGCGTTTCACGCCTATATGACCTAACCTCATATGCCATAGTTCAATATTATTTATTTTAGATAGTTTACGTTTAATCATAGTATTCAAGATATCTCGAGAAGTATGCAAAATATAATGACCATGCTTATTTGGACATACAAGGATCTGGATATTATTTCCGTCATATAAATAAAAGGAACAGTTCTTAATATTTACATGATATCCCTCTGTATCTAATAAAAAATAATATAATCTTAGCTATGCATCCTGGTACAACATAGCAGTCATTTAACAAAAGTTTTCCACTAGGTAAGGGAATCTCGCATAATCTCACTGTAACTGCATCCAGAGATTCACCACTCCCGAATCACAATTGCATCTCTCCAGATTTCAACCGTCTACTTTCCTTCAACACCTACAATGAATTACAAATGTGAACAAGACAAGAAAAATCTAAAATCCAATTAGACGTAACATCTTCACAAGCTAAGGAGATATCAATAGCAGGAAAAATAAAAGTACATTATGTCGATGCTCTTTCCTTCCTGATCTGGGCAAGGTAGTCTAGACAATTCCTCTTTGAGTGCCCGATCTTACTGTAGTGGTGGCATTTATCTTCAGTATATCTTTTGAGCTTCGCTATCTTAGCCTGCAGAGGAACATTAGAACCCTTCTTATTCTTTCCCTTCGTCTTTTTCCCCTTCGACTTGGAGTGGGAAGAATCAGAATGTGAAGTGGGTTTCGGAAAGCGAGTTGATACTCCCTTCTTTAAATCCTCCTCCGCCGTGAAAGGCATCCTATGCAACTCATGGTAAGAATAGTGAATCCCGTTCATGTTAAAGTATATTACAAATTGACGATACGACGCCGAGAGCGAACCAAAAATGACACTACGTCCCAAAATATCATTGAGTGGGAGATCACTTCACCTCAATTGCTCTATCAGATTGATCAAATAAAGCACATGTGTGCTCATAGCCTGCCCCTCATCAAGTTTTGAATGGAACAGTTCCATTGCAACTCTATGAACCAAGACATGTTCTTGATTCATTAGCGATTCCCGGAGTTGTGTCATCATGCTATATGCATCAAACATCTCAAAATATTGCCTTTTCAGTTCTGAAACCAACGAACTGAGAATATATGATTTAACCCTTAAATCATCATCTTTCCATTTTTAGAAAGTCTCAATTTCTTCTGGATATGCATATTCAGATATAGCAATGGGTAAAGAACCCTCCAATATATATCAATGCTTCTCAGATCCAAGGATAATTCTCAAATCCATATCACAGTCATCAAAGTTATCAACACCTTTGAGCTTATTTGTATCCAACATACGAGCAATAGGGTTTTTCGAAGGAGCCGCCATCTCAAATCTGTCACATAGATAGCAAAAAATGGTTAGTAGACAAACCAGTTTCATATAATATCATAAAGCATTAAATAGATCATGGATTTTCAATCTAGAAAATACTTCTCCCAATATTTAAGGTAAAACTGTTATCCCCAAACATAATACAAAATATACAATAGTCAAATTAAATATAATAATGAAGAGTGGACCCCATGAATATATTTCAGCTCATAGCTTTGGCACGTTCTCGCCTACGTATATAATTAGGTAGACAACTAATTGTCAATCAATCACCAGTGACTCTTGGGTTCCGGTCCTAATCGTTTCTCATTGTGACAGCTTTGACATGTTCACAAGGAGGCGTACTAAGGTTAAACTTGTCAATGATAAATTCAAGATACTCGCGTAACCTTGACAGCTTTGGCACGTTCAGGATTCTGCTTTTGATTGAATTTACCTAATATCATATATTTATCCGGTATAAATAAATTCCTACCGGCTATATCTTCACAACTTTGGCATGTTCACGGATACAATCATAGAAAATTTATTTATAAACTGTATTGACAAGATGGACCAAGAAATATGCATCAAATACATATTAATTATTAAACCTTATTTTAAATAGGGATTTTCCACAAAAGATGTTATAAACTTTATTTTAATCAAATTAAATAAATTCATACATGTAAAAAATAAAGATTAGATTAAATATTAAATTTAAGGGCCTAATCGTATCATGGGTTTAGAATCAGGCTCACTCTGATCCCAAGTAATGGATAGTCTCACTTATAGGGGACGTAATATGAGGCAAGGTATCAATGGGAGTAGGGGAGGAAGTCTCGATATTCCTGTCATGATAGGACCTGAGGTGGAAGGTTAGTTCACAATTAGAATTAATTTTATGGTTAGTGGAGTTTACACTAAATTTAGGGATACTGAGTCATAATCTTTACCAAATGACCAACCCTAAAAAGGCTCTAAACACCCTAACAATGGCAAAATAATAAATTGCAAAGCACAACCAAGGCAAACACACCCACAAAGAACCCAAAAACACATGCCCCATTATCTCTAACAAAGACTTAAAAAACAACACACCTGCATACACTCACAAACAAAAAAAATACACCCACATAAGTAAACCCACCCATCGTGCTTCCATTAACATAAAAAAACCCAGAACAAACAACAAAAACACAAACATAAATAGGTCGTGCTAGTAAGCCATTTTCATTATTGCAAATGGAACATGAACATGGAGAAAAATGAACAATGAGGGACTTACTTGTGAATATTGAAGATGATGATGAAGGACACTTGAGGTTGTTGAAGGCACGAAGTTGTAGAAAATAAGTGTGAGCTCAAAAATTTCTTTGAAGAAGATGAAGTGGTAAAAGAAGGGTTTGGAGGGGAAACAACCTTTAAATAGGTTGCTCGGGATGGTTTCAGCCATTGGATTAAGGCAGATGGGCAAGATCACCTCCACATGTGGTGAAGATCTCAGCCATTAAATTCAAATGAAGGGCTCACATTGAAACTATTGTTTCAGTAGAGCACGACTTTCCTTGGTTTTGGTGCGCAAGTCGTGAAGGCGCGACACCTGGCATCTCAAGGAAAGGAAACAAAGAGGTGACATGATAAGCATAAAAGGCATTTAAAGAAGTCCATTAAGGTTTCACAACTTCCTAGAGATGGTTTAAAAGCCTTAGAAAGACCTTTCAACTGGCGGTGAAAAAGGCAATCACTATAGAAAAAGGAATATTAAGTGATACATACACCTTCGCGACCCGAGAGACTTGACAATATAGATATTTGCAGGCTAAAACCCAAGGACATGGGCACAATCTACACCTTTATTGTAGTTCCTGACATCAACTCACCAACTTATTGATACCGAGAACTAGGGTACATATGTTGATTGTGGTTTCCAGATCCGGGGAAGCTTGAAGCCTGAAGATGGGTATAATAGGTTTTGAGCTTAATATGTGGAGGTTGAAGGTCCATGAGAGGATGAGAAATCAGATGAATGACTCGAGCCCGTAGTACAGAGGAACACCTAAGGAAATGGCTCGTTGAAAATGATATATTGGGATATCGACCCGACGAGATGAGAATGTATCAGATTTGACAGCACTTAAATATCCATGAAGTTTGACCCGAGGTGGTCCCATGATTATCGACCCAACCTGGTAAGGAAGTAATGAAGAGTATCCAACAACATTCCTCTTGGCACGCCGACCTGGGGATCGAGGTTGGGGTTGTAGTATCTTATGCTTATGTATGAATGACATATGTGTTGGACAATTATGACCCATATCATCACTATTTGTACATAATATGGTGTTGTTGTACAAATTAACTATGTGACAATGGAAATTGCTCTTTTATCATTTGTAATTAGATTACCGGGATATATAAATGATAAAAGTAAATATGATTAGTTCCAGATTAATAAGATATGAGACAGTATTAATCCACTAAGGTTTAATCATTAAAACATCCATAGTCGTAGTATTATCGAGATTGGACATCGATAATGCGGAATAGACTAGTATTGCACTTGTGATGTTATGAGAGCATAACAACATATTTCTCATATATTTGGGTATTGGATACTCATGCAAGTGTAATAGGAGGTTGTGTTTTCTAATGGTACGGAAACAGCTTCACTCTGGATAGACCCCTCGAAATTCCATTGATAGTATGACTATGTGTCTATGGAAGTCCGAATCAGGGTAGGTATATTTGGTCTTAACCTGAGACTTGCACCACTAATACTTGCGACAATCAATATACTTTGGTTTTGGTCGTCCAGGGCTTTAACAGGTTATGTGTACGCCTCTTCTGGGTATATTGAGAATCGTAGTGTATTGGCTGTGATGTCAAGATGGAAGTATCACTCCAATCATAGTGGAGATGATGATCACGTAGGATACGGAACTGGTGCTCTTATATGCTGCAACTATCGGGATAATATGACAAGGTCATAGTTATTCGATTATAGAGACTAGTTAGTTACCAGAGATCCGACATATGCTTCGTACGAGGCATACATAATTCTAGCCCCAGGCCTAGCATGTGACATCCGATACTGGATCGCAATACGCAATACTACGTATACTACGCCTGATATAGATTACATATTCCTTTAAGAATATTTCTAGAGAATTGGGTAGGCACGGTGCTTTTCTAGAAGCCAACCATGTCTTGTAAATCGGTAAAAACATAGTACTAGGTACGTACGTGTTCGGATAGTCCGACGACCAGATTTACTGCCAACATATCCAGGGATCTCATGGGCCGCTTCCCGAAGATTCACCGATGACGTATGACTCGAACATAATTAATCTGGGATTAATTATAAGAGAGAGAAAATTAATCTAGGATTAATTACGAAGATATTTTATCTGGGATAAAATACTATTAATAGAGAGAGAACTATTAATTTGGAATTAATCGATAAAATAATATATTCGATATATTATACGAAATTAGATTTCGACGCGGAATTAAATTGGATTTTAATTCGGGCAAACGAATTAATTTGGAATTAATTCGCTAGCGACGTGAATAGTAATTTTGCTAGACATAATTATTTAATTAAATTTGATTTAATTTAATTACGTCGTAACGGAAAATTCGTTAATTCGGAATTAGCGAACCCGAGCCCGGGAGTGTTTGCGGGCCCACTCACATTTTGAATCAAGTGGGGCCCACAAGTCACATCACGCGTCACATCACTAGTCAACTTTATCACTTTAAAGTGATGGAAGTTGTTGGTAGGTGGTTGAGTGTGAAACACACTATTGTGATGGCTTGAAAAACATTTTACCAATTTTTATTATTTTTGGTATTTGACTTTCATTTTGTGTAATTAGATTATACAACACAAATACAACACACATCTTCATCTTCTCCCTCTCTCTCCCTTACGGCTTGGAAGCATTTTCTCTCTTTCTCCATTTTCTGCAAATGCCGAGAGTTACACAAGGGAAATAGAAAGATTTGTGGTAAATTCTCTTTGATGCTAGCACATCCAAGGGGTCATACAAAGGTGATAGGGAAACCCATCTATGAGCATGGAATCACACTTAAAGCTTGGAGCTTGAAGGACCACCATGGAGGACCTTGACCGAATACACAAAGAGGAGCTTGAAGCAGAAATTTTTGTTGTCATCGCATCCAAAAGCCGATCAAAGTGAGTATTTCCGCAAATTTACTTTGTTGTATTGGCACTTTTCATCGCTTAATTAGACCTTGGTTTGACCTAGAAAACCCAAACAATGGTATTAGAGCCTTGATTAAGCATGAAATTGATTTAGGGTAAAATTTGGGTTAAATAGATTTGAGCATGATTTGATGAAATTGTTTGATTGAGTATGCTTGAATGATGATAACTTAGAGTTATGCATGATCAATTTGATGAAAATTGATTTGGATTAGATTTTCCCCAAAAATTTGGCTTGGCCGAATGTGTGTAGTGCCCTAACATCATGGTATTTTTTGTTCTTTTGCTCATTGGATGAGTTTAAAGACTTGGGATAAATTGATTAATGATTTAATTGGATTGAAATCGAAATCGATTTATAAAACCCTAAAATGCCGTGAGCTAGTAAGCATTGAAATGAATTGATTTTTTGATTCAATAATGTTGGACATGTGTTGATGATGAAAGCATGATTAATTAGTGTAATTGGTATTTCGGAAATGTTAATTTGACTAATTAATTATAGATAATACACTTTAATTGATTAAATTATGATATTAGGAATATTGGAATTTAATTAGTTGGGCTAGATTTGGAATTGGGCTAAAAATATTGTATTTGGGCTTAATGGGTTTGGTTGGGCCAAGTTTGGTTTAGGTTAATTGGTTGGATCCAATTGGGCCTAAAACCATTTCCATAAAGTCCAAATATAATCAAATGGGCCTAAATTGATTTTTGGCAAAGGGTGATTCCTTATTGGGCTTTGGTTGCCAAAGCCTATGCCTTACAAATTAATTGAAAGCCCATTGGACTTTAATTAAATTGACATTGGATGTTAATTGGGCTTTGAGACCCGTAAAGATTAGATTTAGAATCTAAGTCGCAAATGTTAATTAATAAAGTGTAATTATTTAATTTGGAATTAAATAAAGAATTAGTATTGAATACGAATTAAATTGGATTTAATATTGTAGTTCAATATAATTCAAGAATTCGTACTTTAAGTACTTATTCTTAAAACGTGTTGGACTCGCGCAAATCAAATCATTGTTTGAACATTGGATGGTCATTAATTTCAGATTAATTAATTGGATTAGATTGATTGATAACATGTTTTGTGTGAATACATGGATGTGATGTATGAATAATGAATATCAGATGGATATTAGATGGGTGAGGGCAATTTTGGAAATTATTGTAATAAATTTAGAATTTATTAAATTGGACCTGCGTGTCCAGCCTATTACCTCTTAACTCTTTGTATTTCTCTTCTCACATATTCCCCTCAATGTAAATGAGGTTTCTTTAGAAGTGTTACGTAATTGGGTAGAAGTAAGATTTGTGCTAGCGGGAGAGAGTAAAAAGAGAGATTTGTTCTAGGAAAAAAGTGTTTTAAATATCCATCCGCATATCATTATTAATTTTATTATCGCGCCTTATTATGCTTTTAGAATGCATGTTTAAGGGTGTATGATGAGACCTAATCAAAGATAATTAATTGGTTGCCAATTACGCGAAAAAACCGTCAACAAATATTAAGCGTTTTCATTCCATTGAATGATTCATTCTTAAGATCCAAGATTGGCACTGGTTTGTTGGCCAAAGTCAAGACCTTTGTCCATCGCGGATGTGTTTGAATCATGAAGGCTTTGTTCCATATCACATGTCTTGTCCAAGTTGTGATTTGTTGGCCAAAGTCAAGATCACTTCTTATCCATCGTCATCGATTACGAAGCTTTCCAAGGTCAATGGGTCCCGCTTAACTGGAATCATTAAGTTTGTTGTGCCAAAGCCAAGACTTAGTTGATTCAGAGGAAAAAGGTTAGGCAATATATTGGATATATTGGCATATATTAGATATATGTTTCGGACTTAGATGTCCACCTACTGGATCTAGGAATTGGATGCGATCCAATTGATCTTAGAGATCTACCTAGTTAAATATCATACAGCTTGTTGGCCAAAGTCAGGGTTGTGTGTTATTTAACGAGATCCTAGCCCACTAGGAAACAAGGTTTCCCGAGTACTCAACAGAGGGTTAGAGGCTCGCCGAAAAATAGTGGGAGGCAAGTATTAAATTTGCAATTTCGTTTAGATACTTACCAATACGCGCTCATTTCAAATTTTTCGTCATTACCTAAATAAATATATTAGTTGGAATAATATTTAATCGTTGTTTTAAATTAAACAGTTGGACTGTATTCAAACTACTTCAAATTATAGTTGATTATATAATTGGATTATAGTAATCAATATATTTGAATTTAACCAATTAAATTATAGTTGATTATATAGTTAGACTATAGTAATCAATATATTTAATAGTACCTGAAATCGTTGATTGGATAGTTGGACTATATCAATCAAGATAACTGAAAGACTAGTATTTAAAACATAATCTTTGGTGAAAATGTCATTAAACGGCTTTAATTTTCAGATTGGGAATAGAACCTCAGGATAGTCCTGGGAACTGAGAAGTTACTCTATTTGATAGAGCAACCTCTTGGGCCTGAGCCCAGAGTTGAGTAAATAGTGGAGCATGAGTTTTGGATGACTCATGGTGATGATAACTTTAGTGCTCAATCCTTTATGCTACTGCAATGACATTTTAATTTCGTCGTCAAAATTAAGGATTAGATCATTGTACCATGATTATGAAATTAAAGATCTTCATAGATCTATTCTTAGATCTTAGAAGTACAAATTGCTTAAGAAGCTCTTTAGCTCGTGTATGTCAGAGGGTACATCTGTCGAGCACTAGGTGTCGCAGATGATTGCTGACATCGATCAGCTAGGTTAGCTGGGCATTACCTACTTGGCCGAGACTACCAAAGATTTGATCTTATAGTCTCTACCCGAAAGCTAGGGCAGGTTCATTATGAACTAAGAGAAAACTCTTGGAGAGTTGACAGCTATGCTCTAGGAGGCAGAGCCAAAGCTTCTAAAAATGGGCAAAGGCAAAATCATCACAGTATTCTAGGAAGACAAAATGACATATCCCAAGTTGTCTGCCTAAACTGTGGCAAACGGGTCACTGGAAGCGTGACTGCCATATGGACAAGGCAGACATGAAGGAAGTGAAGAGGGGCATGGCTCCGGCTTCAAGTATGTTTGTCATGAACATGTTCACTACTAGTTTCAAAATTTGATTTTGATACTAGATGTGGTACATAAGATATGTACTGATGTGCGGAATCTGCTGATTAGTAGGATACTGACTTCAGTTGAGATTGATCTGCGAATCGGAAATGGGACGAGAGTCACTTTTTTAACCGTAGATACCTAAGTTTAGGAACTACCATTTGGGTGTGTACTTAAATTAGGAAACTGTTATAATGTACCTAGTTTGACTAGAAACATTATCTCTATACCAGAGTATAACTCGTTGCGGGTATACCTTTATATTCTAGAACACTAAAGTGTTTTATTTTATAAAGATGATATTGAGATAAGCACATTAGATGTGAATAACAGTATTTATATTTTGAATATAAATAAATCTCAAACGTATAACATGATAAACAAATAGCTCAAACTGAATAAATCAGTTGAGACTTATTTGTGGCACTGTTGTCTGGGACACATTAAACAAGACTTGTATATCCACACTTTTGAAGAGTGGATACAAGGACGGATTTGATTCTATTCAAATGATGTCTACGAATCTAGTTTATTAGGCAAAGTGCCTAAAACGCCTTTTACTTGGTAAAAGTGCAAGTGCCACCGATCTGTTAGCCCTCATTCATAGTGAAGTAAGTGGGCCCATGTCTAGCTAGGATAGAGGTGGATATGAACACTTCGTAACCTTTACAGATGTGGCATCGCGTTATGGTTATGTGTTTCTTTTTAAACACGAATCAGAAACTTTTGATAAATTCAAAGAGTTTCGACACGAAGTAGACAAACAGATCGGCTAAAGTATTAAACCATCACGGTTAGACCATGGTGGAAAATACTTAAGAAATAAGTTTCTCAATTACTTGAAAGAGTATAGTATTTTTTCACAATGGACTCCTCCGGAACACCTCAATTAAGCGGTGTGTCCAAACAAGAGAAATCAAAATTTTATTGGACATGATAAGGTTAATCATGAGTCACTCTGAGCTATCACTTTCTTTCAAGGGATACGCATTAAACAGTGCAAAAATTATTTTGAATAAGGTTCCATGAAAATCTGTTTGACAGACATCATATTAGATATGAACATGAAAGAAACCGGATTTTCTCATTCCTGGAGATTTGGGAATGTAAGCATATGTTTGGATGATACCAAACTAGAACCCAAATCGGATAAATGCCTAATTTGTGGGTTATCCTAGGGAAACCAAAGTATAGTACTTATACAATTCACAAGAGAACAATGTAATTGTTGCTCTCCATGTGGTTTTCCTAAGAGGAATACCTATATGCAGTGGTAAGTGGGAGGAAAGTAAAACTCGATGAAAATCGAAGTAATACTATTCCAGGCACCAATTCCTTAACGAACACAAACAGTTCATTAGGGATGAAATTGTACCATAATCTTCGAATACACAAGAACCACGCAAGTCGGAGAGAGTCAGAAAACAACCTGGGAGGTATGGGTTTCTAATCTCACCTCGTAAAGATGTCAATCTTATTGAGGAAGACGAACCAACTACGTATGAGGAAGTGATATAAGGTATCGACTCCCTATTATGGCAAAGTGCCATGAAGTCCGAAATGGATTCCATGTAAACCAACCAAGTTTGGACACTGGTTGTTGTACCGGAAGACATTGTGCCTATTGGTACTATATGAGTCTTCAAAGAAGACAAACATGGATGGCAACATACAAACGTACTAAGCTAGGCTTGTAGCGAAAATGTATCTTTATCAATATTGTGTCGATTACGACGAAACCTTTTACTCGTTGCCATGATTAAATCTATTTGGATAATGTTTGCTAATGCTGCATGTTTCATTTATGAAATATGGTAGCTAAACGTCAAAATCGCTTTCCTTAAACGGAAACCTTTTGGAGGATGTTTAAATATCCTGATGGTTTTGTCGTACCAAAACGAGCAAACAAGGTTTGCAAGTTAATTCGATCCATTTATGGATTGAAGTAAGCATTACGTTCTTGGAACTAACGTTTTGATGTAATCATAATGGTATATGATTTAATTCAAAACGAAAATTATTCTTGTGTATATAAGAAGGTTAATGGGAGCGCACTGACAATGATTGTCCTATATATAATGATGATATATCATTT
The DNA here is from genome assembly GCA_019454045.1 of Zanthoxylum bungeanum. NCBI lineage: Eukaryota > Viridiplantae > Streptophyta > Magnoliopsida > Sapindales > Rutaceae > Zanthoxylum > Zanthoxylum bungeanum. Next base: position 24,086 of record SKCR01050011.1, read on the forward strand.
CTTGGAAATGACATTTCCATAAAATAATCGGTGAAAGCTTGGCTTTCATGAAAAATTCTCCGTAGAATACTTGGGAGAGACAACCTTTATTCTAGGAATAAGGATCTACTGGGATAAATCTAAAATTTGTTGGCACTCTCCGAGAACTCGTGCATTAAAAAAAATGTACGCGACCTGGTGTCTCATATGCTTTGAGCATATAGAGTCACAATCAGGCCAATCCAAGTGATAGTCACTGGATTGATGTTAAGAACATCCTTAAGCATCTTAGATGAACTAAGGATGCTGTCTTATACTATGGAGAAGGAGAACTTGAAGTGACTGGGTTCACTGCTGCAAGTTTCCTAACCGATAATAATGACTATAAGTCGTAATAAAGGTACTATATATAGTTTGAATAACGGAACAGTGAGCTGGAAATCTTCCAAGCAAGATACTGTTGCCGAATAAACAACAAAAACGGAATATTATTGCAGCTGAGGTAGCAATAGAAGCACTTTGGATCTATATAATCCTAATTGGATTAGGATTAGTTCTGTTAGCAGTTGAGCTAGGCTACAGTACATGCTAAAGAATTAATGGTCTCATCAACGATCCAAGTATATACTTCAACTGTTCATCTGATTCATTCGGATCATACATCGTGGCGATGTGATGATCGAATAAATCGCATCAGATGATAACTTTGTAAATCCGCTGACGAAAGTAATTTCTTTGCAGAAGTTTGAGCGACCCGTACATAGTTCAAGTGTAAGACACTTGAGTGATTGGCTATAGGCCAAGTGGGAGATTGTTGGACAATTATGACCCATAACATCACTATTTGTACAGAACATGGTGTTGTTGTACAAATTAACTATGTGACAAAGGAAATTGCTCTTTTATCATTTGTAATTGGATTACCGGGATATATAAATGATAAAAGTCCATATGATTAGTTCCAGATTAATAAGATATGAGACAGTATTAATCCACTAAGGTTTAATCATTAAAACATCCATAGTCGTAGTATTATCGAGTTTGGACATCGATAATGCGGAATAGACTAGTATTGCACTTGTGCGTGTTATGGGAGCATAACGGCATAGTTCTCATATATTTGGGTATTGGATACTCATGCAAGTGTAATAGGAGGTTGTTTTTTCCGATGGTACGGAAACAACTTCGCTCTGGATAGACCCCTCGGAATTCCATTGGTAGTATGACTATGTGTCTATGGAAGTCTGAATCAGGGTAGGTGTATTTGGTCTTAACCTGAGACTTGCACCGCTAATACTTGCGACAATCAATATACTTTGGTTTTGGTCGTCCAGGGCTTTAACAGGTTCTGTGTACGCCTCTTATGGGTATATTGAGAATCGTAGTGTATTGGGTGTGATGTCAAGATGGAAGTATCACTCCAGTCATAGTGGAGATGATGATCACGTAGGATACGTAACTGGTGATCTTATATGCTGCAGCTATCGGGATAATATGACAAGGTCATAGTTATCCGATTATAGAGACTAGTTACCAGAGATCCGACATATGCTTCGTACAGGGCAGACACAATTCCAGCCCCAGGCCTAACATGTGACATCCGATACTGGATCGCAATACGCAATACTACGTATACTATGCCTGATATAGATTACGTATTCCTTTAAGAATATTTCTGGAGAATTGGGTAGGCACTGTGCTTTACTAGAAGCCAACCATGTCTTGTAAATCGGTAAAAACATAGTACTAGGTACGTACGTGTTCTGATAGTCCGACGACCGGATTTACTGCCAACATATCTAGGGATCTCATGGGTCGCTTCCCGAAGATTCACCGATGACGTATGACTCGGACATAATTAATCTGTGATTAATTATAAGAGAGAGAAAATTAATCTAAGATTAATTACGGAGATATTTTATCTGGGATAAAATACTATTAATAGAGAGAGAACGATTAATTTGGAATTAATCGATAAAATAATATATTCGATATATTATACGAAATTAGATTTCGACGCGGAATTAAAATTGGATTATAATTCGGGCAAACGAATTAATTTGGAATTAATTCGCTAGCGATGTGAATAGTAATTTTGCTAGGCATAATTATTTAATTAAATTTGATTTAATTATGTCGCAACAGAAAATTCGTTAATTCGGAATTAGCGAACCCGAGCCTGTGAATGTTTGCGGGCCTACTCGCATTTTGAATCAAGTGAGGCCCACAAGTCACATCACGCGTCACATCACTAGTCAACTTTATCACTTTAATGTGATGGAAGTTGTTGGTAGGTGGTTGAGTGTGAAACACACTAGTTTGATGGCTTGAAAGACATTTTACCATTTTTTATTATTTTTGGTATTTGACTTTCATTTTGTGTAATTAGATTATATAACACAAATACAACACACATCTTCATCTTCTCCCTCTCTCTCCCTTACGGCTTGGAAGCCTTTTCTCTCATTCTCCATTTTCTGCAAATGCCGAGAGTTACACAAGGGAAATATAAAGATTTGTGGTAAATTTTTCTATGATGCTAGCACATCCAATGGGTCATACAAAGGTGATAGGGAAACCCATCTATGAGCATGGAATCACACTTAAAGCTTGGAGCTTGAAGGACCACCATGGAGGACCTTGACCGAATACACAAAGAGGAGCTTGGAGCAGAAATTTTTGTTGTCATCGCATCCAAAAGCCGATCAAAGTGAGTATTTCCGCAACTTTACTTTGTTGTATTCGCACTTTTCATTGCTTAATTAGACCCCAGTTTGACCTAGAAAACCCAAACAATATGCTCTACATGAAATTTTGAGCCTCCAGAAGGCTGATATGGCGAGGTTTGGTCAATGACTTTCCTTCTGACACACGGAACAACGTTAGAGTGGTTGAATTGCAGGCATCATATGTGCATAACATGTAACAGAGGATAAATGTGGGAATGATGGATTTTTGCTGACAGAGGGTGGTTGAGTCAGAAGACTCGAGCTACTATTTGCAAAGTAGTTAGGGAAAAGAAGCATGGGTGATAGTGACAGGATGACGTGAGCTGATGTCAGAATTTGGTGTAATAGTAGATTTAGAGGTTTATATAAGGGGTTGAAAGCTCAGATTTAAGGATTAACATTTTCTACATTCCACAACTTGTAAAAGAGCTCTAAAAAGCTTAGTGATAAAGAGAGAAAACTGGTCGGTCTTGACCCGAGCTCGTAATAGAATTTCCTTTCTTTGCACCCGTGGACATAAGTTGCAGCCACTCTCCGCCGAACCACATTAAGCCTTTGTTTTCTCTGTGATTTTGATGAGTGGTAAATCTATCACTATTTCCCACTCATTTAAACTAATATTTGTATAGTTTCTTGAGTTTTGTGAATATTTTGATGTGTTTTGTGTTATTTGTAGATAAATAAAGTTTCGGGACATTCTAGAGGTGAATTGGAGCAAAACAGTGAAAATTGGAAAAAAGGACATTTTTGTAATTTGTCAGCGTCGCGAGGTGCAAACCCTTGGCGTCGCGACGCCTAACGTGCACGGAACAGTGCTAACATGCGCCGAGTCCACAAGTCAGAATCTGAGAAAATTTGACTTTGCTAACGTGCGCCGTGCCACGTGTCACCATCACAGCCGATTTGCTAACGTGCATCGTGCCACGTGTCATCATCCTACGGTGCCGACAGTCACCATCGCCACATGTCGCCACGTGTCACTCCATGGCATTTCCACATCATCATCCACATCACCTATTGACCAAGTTAAAGTGCCACGTGGCTGCCACGTCATCATCAACCAATCACAGCGTGCCACGTGTCGCAATTTTATGGTGCAGACAGTCACTTTCGCCACGTGTCGCCATGTCAGCGCCACGTCAGCATCAATCATTGACTCACTTATCTGTATCTGACACGTGGCGAATAAGAATCTGAATCAGCCAATCACGAGCCGCCACGTGTCACAATAATTGAGCTCCAACCACATTGCCACGTGTCGCCTTATCACCTTATCCAGAATCTGAAGCCGACGAACCAGAAGCTACCACGTCGACCAAATGGGCATCGCGACGCGCGACCCGCGACCCTTACTGATGCCTATAAATAGAGCTTAGTTTTCTGATTTCAGATGTACCATTCTCTCTGAATTCTCTCATATAAATAGTGAGTTTTCTATCTAATTTCTTTTAAATTTTAGTTTTGTAATTAATTTTAATTACTTTTTGTAATAATAGTGTTTTACTTTCTTTACTTTTTTATAGTTTTTACTATTACCATGAGGAGGTAACTTCCCCCTGCTAGGGTGAAAGGTAATTCTTTTACTATTGCTATTTAGATTAATCTCCCTTAAATATAATATATTCACTATTTAAAATTTTACTTAAAAAAGATACCGCTATATTGGTCGGTTGGTAATTCATTTTAATCTGGTTTAAACCTGACTAATCAAGGATACCACCAGATTGGTCGGTTGGTAATTAAACTTTCTTACCGTCTATATGGCAGGTTCATGGACAATTCTTTTTACCGCCTTAATGGCTGGTTGGACTTAATTTGACTTAATCAGGTTACCGCCTATATAGCTGGTTGGTAATGTTATCACAAGTTTATATATTATATTATGGGAGATATCTAAATTTGTAGTAGTAAAAAAATAATTCCTTTTATTTTAACATTTTATTTTATTGTAATTTACTTTTCAGCTTTTACTTTACCGCAATTACTTTTCAGCATTTTTACTTTATGTCTTTTACTTTTAAATTTTTATTAGCCCTAGTTATGTATCGTAACTAAGTTAGATATCTGGGGTTGTGATGAATTCCAATATCACCAGTTTATAAGAGGTTAAATTATAGTTTAGGTAATATAAAGATTTATTTATTGAGTCTTAATCTTAATGCTTTTTCATTAACTGGCCATACTAAAATTGAACTGGTAAACTTAAAATGAACTTGGAAAATGGATTTTAGGTTTAAGACCTTAGACTCAATAGCCACGATCTTCCTTGAGGATAGATAACCCTTTAATATATTTCCTTACAGGATAGGAATATACCTATCGGGCGGGGGTAGCCATAATTGGAACTTAATCTTAATGAATCCAGGTAATTTGGTTGACATAAACATATGGTACAATTGGGTTATACTGGATATTTATAGTTGACCATCGGAAGAGGCTTTTACATAATTTAGTGTTCCAGGTTAATAAATCAATATTTTACCCAACTATAAGATAACCACTTCATCTTTAAATAATATTGGAAAGATTCACAACCCTATATAGTTTTTAATATTGAATTTTCTTAAACCTACTTTCAAGCAATTTTATTTTCTTGTTTTTAAATTCAAAATCTTCACCATTTCAAATCAATCAATCAATCTGTTAGATACTAGTAATCATTTGACCTCATAAAATTAATAGATTAGGTATTAAGTCCTCGTGGGATCAATACTTTTTATACTACTTGAAAGATACGTGCGCTTGCGTTATACGCGTGTGTAAGCACCGATCAAGTTTTTGGCGCCGTTGCCGAGGACTTATTTATCTTTCACTATTAGTTTTGAGGTTAGATACGTTACTTGTATCTATTTTCTTTTTACTTATTGTTTTTGTTTTCTTGTGTTCTCAGAAACTACATGAGACGAACCAGAAGCTTTGAACTCCGACCGCTTGACCCAGAAATTGAAAGAACCATCAGACAGTTGAGAAGGGAAAGGCGAGAAGGCCAAAAAACTTTAGTCAACATGGAACCTGAACCTTTGAACGTTGCACCACCGATTCCCATTCGAGACAGAACCATTCCGGTGGTTGACAGACTAATTTCTTGTATTATACTTCCTCCCATAGCAGCAAATGCGGGTGACATCAAAACATGCATCCAGATGATTCAACAGTTAGTATAGTTTGGGGGAAATGCAACTGAAGATCCTAATTCCCACATCGTCAACTTCCTAGAAGTTTGAGGTACTTTCAATTACAACCGAGCAGCTGAAGAAGCAATGAGACTGCGAGTTTTTCCATATTCCCTGAAAGACAGAGCTAAAGCTTGGCTACATTCATTACCAGCGGGTTCCATCACAACTTGGAACACTCTAGCCACCAAATTCCTTGCAAATTACTTTCCACCAACCAGAACTGCAAAGTTGAGGAATGATATCACATCCTTCGTGCAAAAAGATTCAGAATCCCTTTGTGAAGCTTGGGAAAGATTCAAAGATTTACTCCGGAAATGTCCTCATCATGAGATTGCAAAGTGGCTACAAGTCGAAACCTTCTACAATGGACTTTCTGGAATAATGAGAACCACAATTGATGCTACTGCTAGAGGAGCTTTAATGGCAAAAGGAGAAGATCAAGCCTGAGACTTAATTGAAGAAATGGTCAACAACAACTCCTTGTGGCCAACAGAAAGGAGTATGATCCAAAGAATTGCAGGAATTTATGAAGTTGGAGCCAACACAGCACTGAATTCCAAGCTGGATGTGATTTGCAAAAATCTGGAAACTCTTAACATGAAAGTTAATGGTGGATCCACAAGTTCACCATTTGGAGGAATACTTGAGTCAAAATCTTACAACCAACAAGAAGAGATAGTGAACTATGTCAATAATTCAACAGACAGGGGAACAATCCATATTCCAACACCTATAACCCAGGATGGAGGAATCACCCCAATTTCGCATGGAGCAACAATTCAGGGCAAAAAAACTACCCACCACCGGGATTCCAAAAACCAAATAAAAGCCAGGAGCATGAAAAAGAACCAGGAATAATAGAAGTGCTGGCCCAGTTGAAGAAGCAAGAAGCAAAATACGATGCTTTAGCAACTATGGTTCAAAATCAAGTAGCATTGAATCAAAGCCATTCAGCCTCTATCAAAGCATTGGAGAATCAAATCGGACAACTGGCCAATGCTCAAACTTACAGACCGCCAGGTAATCTTCCCAGCAACACAGAACCAAATCCAAGGAACCGATGGAAGGAGCAATGTCAAGCTATTACCTTAAAAAGCGGTACTGAGATCAATAAAGATGTTGGAATCAAAGCAACAATTGAGGAAGTTCCAAAAGATGCAGTTCCAAAAGATGGAAGAAAAAGAAGCAAAGGAAAAAGAACAGATCACTCCACCTCCACCTTTTCCTTAGCTTCTTCAGAAAAACAAACTGGAAAAAAAGTTCGCTCGATTCCTGGAGGTTTTCAAAAAGCTACATATCAATATTCCATTTGCAGAAACGTTGGAAGAAATGCCCAGTTATGTCAAATTCATGAAAGACATTCTTTCACGAAAAAGAAGATTGGGAGACTACGAGACAATAGCATTAATGGAAGAATGCAGTGCCATCATTCAGAGGAAACTTCCCCCGAAGTTGAAAGATCATGGCAGTTTCACTGTCTCATGCACCATTAGAGAACATTACATCGGTAAGGCTTTATGTGATTTAGGAGCCAGTGTTAACTTGATGCCTTTTTCTATTTACAGGAAACTACAAATCGGAGAAGCAATGCCAACCTCAGTCTCGTTGCAACTTGCTGATCGAACACTCGCATTTCCAAGAGGTGTTGTTGAAGATGTGCTGGTCAAAGTTGACAAACTCATTCTCCCAACAGATTTCATCATCCTTGACATGGAAGAAGACAAAGAAGTACCTATCATTCTTGGGAGACCATTCTTGGCTACAGGTAAAACTGTGATTGATGTGCAAAAAGGAGAACTGACAATGAAAGTGCAGGATCAAGAAGTGACCTTTAATGTTTTCAAAGCCATGAAATTCCCTAGCGATGAAAAGGAAGAAGAATGCTTCAGAGTTGATGTTGTTGATAGTATCGTTCAGGATACTGAGCCAAATCCCACGGATACACTTGAAGCTTGCATCACCAACATGACTGACAGCGAGCTAGATGCTGAATTCCTGGAATGTATCAACTACCTTGACAAAATATTCCGATTCAAAGCGACACCACCAGTTGAAAGCTTGGAACTACCAAAGAATGATCGAATCAAGCCTTCGATTGAAGAACCACCACAGCCGGAGCTGAAGTTACTTCCGAGCCATCTGATGTATGCATTTCTTGGAAGCCCTTCTGAACTACCTGTTATTATTTCTTCTTCACTAACATTGGAGCCGGAAGAAAAGCTACTGAGAGTGTTACGAGAGCACAAAAGAGCTATTGGCTGGACTATAGCAGACATTCGAGGCATTAGTCCATCATTTTGCATGCATAAGATTCTGATGAACGATGAGTACAAATCCACAGTGGAGCATCAACGGAGACTCAATCCAATCATGAAGGAAGTCGTGAAGAAAGAAATCATCAAATGGTTGGATGCTGGCATCATTTACCCAATCTCAGATAATACTTGGGTGAGTCCTATGCAGTGTGTACCAAAGAAAGGAGGAATTACTGTGGTCACCAATGAAAAGAACGAGCTGATCCCAACAAGAACGGTGACTGGATGGAGAGTATGCATGGATTACATGAAGCTGGATAAAGCCACACGAAATGACCATTTTCTGCTACCATTCATTGACCAGATGTTAGACAGACTGGCGGGACATGAGTTCTATTGCTTTCTGGATGGATATTCAGGGTACAATCAGATTGCCATCGCCCCAGAAGATCAGGAGAAAACCACATTTACATGTCCCTATGGTACTTTTGCTTTCCGCAGAATGCCATTTGGATTATGTAATGCCCCCGCCACTTTTCAGCGTTGCATGATGGCCATCTTCTCAGACATGCTGGAGCAGAGGATGGAGGTATTCATGGATGACTTTTCTGTGTTTGGAGATTCTTTTGACCATTGCTTGCAAGTTACTAGTTGTTTTGTTTCTTTCTAAATTACCGAATAAGTAAATTCTCCGATTATATTTACCATTCTCCATATACACAGCCAACAAAATATTAAACAACTCATTTTTTCCCACAACAGTCATAAGTGCAGTTGATAAGAGAGTAATATTTTTGTCCTAAAGTTTTATCAGAATTCACACCTTTTTGTAGCAATGGAATAATTTTTTCTCATTTTTCTGATTTTTTCTTTGATTTTTTCTTTTATATATACAATATCTTCTGTCTATGTAGTGAGTGTTGGGTCGGTGGCTCCCAAACCAGTTGGCTTTAGGGCACCAGGTGTTAAGACACCCCTACAGACTTAATTACTCAGACTTCAGATATATATATTTTTGCAACATCCTTGATCCATGTAACGAGCTTTGGGCCAGTGACTCCCAAACCAGTTGGCTTTAGGGCACTAAGTGTTAAAATACCCTTACAGACTTAATAACTCGGATCTCATATGTTTTTTTTTTACTCCATTGCTTTTTGAGATGCTTCCTCCAATTAAACTAAAGCACTGAATATTACTGTGGGGACACAGGATCTGGGGCGACGCATGCTGTCCCAGGCTCGCGGCACAGTTGGGAGTACGGAGTAGCCACGGGGGACTAAACCGGAGAATAATGGAGTCGCCACCCGGTGTGAACCGAGAAAATGAGATTTAAGGCCGCACTCACCCCTCGCAAGGGAAGACCTCAAACCGTTGGGTTCGGAATGGTCCCTTACTTATGTCACTTGTAATGAAAGGATTTGTGTAATAATTTAATCAGGCCTAAGTAACACTTATTTCCAAGAGTATCATGCTTCTAAATCCACATGCATGAAATTAATCATCAATACATGCAACATCACATGGCAATCTCACAAACATTTCTCAATCATATGATAGGGAAAACTAAGAACAACCTAATCATGCTTGAGTACTATCTCATGAATATATTAACCAAATAACATGCAGGAATACAAATAATATGATTGACTACATAATGCAAGAGAGATCACCCAAGAGGCAATTATGCATGAAATATGATGAGACAGACTCAATTCTGTGTGTGCGCGTTCGTGTAGCGTTTGTAAACGCGTTCGAACGGTAAATAGAAGGTTCGCGTTCGTGTAGCATTTGATAACGAGTTCGAACGGGACCAGACCTGATGATATAAAATGCACGCGCGTTCGAGTAGCGTTTGATAACGCGTTCGAACGGTAAACAGAAGGTTCGCGTTCGAGTTGCGTTCGATGACGCGTTCAAACGGGAACTGGTAGATTGCATACATTCATATGGTTTTAGATACCGCATTCAAACAGGATCACAACAATGACATATCTAATCACATGGATATCTAAATCATGTATAAAGATTAACATACTAAGGACTAAATCATGCTTAAGAATAAATAACGCACTAGGCCTAATCAAGCTAAATAAATAAATAACGTACTAACTACATCATGCTCAAATACAAGTTTTGTTGAAACGGAATATATGTATCTCTAAAGTGGTACGTGGAGTTGTATCCCGAGTGCAGACCGTACTAGCGTCCATTCGGATTCAGCTACGGAATTTACGTCCGGGTTTCCATCCGATATACCACAAAAGAGAATATGCATTCCGTTTATCCGAAATTCACATCATGCCTCAACAAAACGACTCTCATGCAATAAAAAATATATTAAAATAAATAAAAGACAAATGAAAGATAATAAATACAAGGTGCCCTCAGGTCTAACCTTTTATGTCGTCTATCGGTAGTACGGTGTACGGTCGTCGAAATGGGGGGAATGCTCTGTAACTCCTCCGGTTCACAGGTTCACACCTTTCCTCGCTGTTCCACTGCTCAAGCTACTGTTTTGACTCCGATTCACTGCTGTTTTGACTCCGATTCGCTGCCGCTTTGCTGGTGTATCTTAGTTACTATTTTTGGGATGTTTTGGCTACTATTTTGGGTGTGATTTTCGGTGGTGTTATGGTGTGGTTCGGGGGCTGTTTTGATGAGGTAAAGGGGCTGTTCGGGATGTGTTTTGGTCAAGGCAATGAGGGTTCTTTGGTTTGTGATCTTCGGTTATTGAGAGTGAGGGAGAGTTGTGTCAATAAGCTTGGGTGTTTCTTCTTGCTATCGCCGTGAGTGGCTAGGGCTCTTGGTGTTGTGATTTTCATGTGAGTTGTGTGTATGAGCTAGGGGAGGCTTTTCTTGTATGAATGAGCTAGGGGAGGCTTTTCTTGTATGAATGAGCTAGGGGACTAGGTGGCGAGAGATTTTTTTTAGGCTGGTGAGGGTTGTGGCGTGATTAATTAGGTGAAGGCTGCGTGGAGGTCTGATGGATGAGTGTTGCTTGTGTTTAGGGCTGTTACGTGAAGGGGGCTAGGGTTTGTCTATTTGAAGAGAGGATTTTAGGGTTCCATTGTCTTATTTCTTTGTTTTTGCCGTGAGAGAGGAGGCTTAGCTGGCCGAGGAGGATGGCTTGGAAAAGTGTGGTTTATATAGAGAAAGGCTAGGGCTTCACCTTGTCTCACAAGGAAGGGATTTTGGCATTAAAAGGGGGATTTGATTTGGTATTCAACAAGGAAAGGATTAGATTGATGGGGGACAAATTTGGTTTGGATTAGGAAGTCAATATCTTTAATTTTTTATAATTGATTTTAATTAGGCATGACATCCTTTTAATTTAGTATGTGATTTTGTTTAGTTAGGAAGGAATCTTGTGTAATTGGTGGGTGAATATCTTAATTAAGGAATTAAAATATTTGATTGATTTTAATGTTTATTTTAATTTGGTATGTGATTTTTAGATTTGTTTTGATTTCACCATGTGTTAAATATGTGTTTTAAGTGGGCTAAGGCTTGGGCGAATTGGGCTTGATGTGAGGCTAGCAGCAAAACCAGAATTACCGACACCATTCGAACGCTTCCTCGAACGCGGCACGAACGCTCGCAATCTGTTTGGCGTTCGAACGTATACACGAACGCAGCACGAACGAAAACAGTGAACCTTGTTTATTCTGAATTCCCCCTTCCGATGTCCGCTTTCCCTGACCTCCGTGACTTAAAAGGTAGTGTCTCCAAATGAGACTCATCATAGGGACTTATATGCAAAAATGCAGTGCCTACAATTACAAACTTTTCAATTTTAGCTCATGTCCGTATGTTACTATGCATGTTGATAATATCTGCCAACTGAGCATATGAAGATCCATTTTAGTCAGTTTTATGGAGAATTTACAAATTAAATAATTCAAAATGAAATAAACAAAAATTAACTTGTTCCGAAATAGGTTTGAGATACGTCTCAGGAGTGGAAACTCCTTACTCAGCTATCTCTTACCAATTTTACCTTTTTAGTCAAAATAAAAACACAAAAACGCAAAATATTTTTGTAATTTTTTGAAAAATTTTCAATTTTTTTTTTGTATTTTTCGAAAAATTGTGGACTAAAAATAAAAACAACACACAAACTAAAAATAAGGTACTGATCAACTAATTCCCTCCCCCAAACCTAAATGAGACATTGTCCCCAATGTCTTAAACAATAGAAGAAGAGTTTAGAAGATAATACATGGTTAGCTGAAATTCTATAGGAAATTAAACGTTATGATCCAGATTAATTCGACGCTTCTTACCACGATCGTCCTCGGACCAATTTATCTTTGAAATGATGGGGTCAATTTGTGGTTCATGGGCTAAGAGTTGGTCAATTAGATCCGGAGCAGTTCTGGCAGTAAAGAGGAGTTCTTTTAAAGGTTTTGACACGAACCCATTTCTCCGGGCATCATCAAGAAACACACAAAGAAAATCATAAAATCCTTCAACGTTGTACAGTCCAAGCGATTTCTGGTGTATGTTCAGGTTCTCCCAAGATAGCAATATAAAAATTTCCTCCAATGTGCCCAAGCCACCTGGCAAAGCAATAAAAGCATCGGCACGGTTAATCATTTCTACCAATCATTCAGACATACCTGGCACGATCAGTTCATCTCCGTTTGATGATCCAATAAGATTTGCCTTTGCCAAGGGTTTTGGGATGATTCCCAAAACATGACTGCCTCCTTCCTGTACGGCCTTTGAAACGATCCCTATTAGTCCAAGATTGCCTCTGCCATATATTAAGTGCATATTCCTTGCAGCTAAGACTCGACCCAATTCCTGTGCTGCCTCTACGTATTGTGGCTTAGTACCAACACTAGTACCGCAAAACACACATATGTTTTCAACTCGTCTTCTTGAAGTGGCTTCCATTTTTTACTTTGGATGTCTTCAAAAGTACAATGATGAGTTGAATTTATAGAACCTGAAAAGGGTGAGTAATAATAGCACTAGTATCTTCCAGAGGACGTTTGTTTGCTAAACAACAAAAGAAATCGTGAAAGGTCAAAAATTCTGGACCATGTCTATGAAAATAAAGATAATTACAACAGAAAAGCAAATCAAAGCAATAATTAAGGCAACGACATTGTGTACGCAATACGCCACTAGTTTAGTATAAATTCATTATGATGCGTCTCAAGAATCCATTCCTTACTCAGCCATTGCTAATGAATTGTCTCTTGTCTTATGCTTTGGTTGAGATTTTCCCTACAAAAATAACACACAAAATTAAAAACTCTACAACATGTATACACAAAATTTAAAAATAGAAATTACAACAAAGTGCATGGGTTGCCTCCCTGCTAGCGCTAAATTTTTCGTCTTCAGCCAGACGTGACTGAAATCTATCTGTCAAGGAGGTTTCAGCGTCGTTTTGGACATCTGATTAATGACAATCCCGTGAGCGTTGCTTTTGAAGGGTCTTTTCCAACGGTAAAGTGGCAAAAAATATTTTGTCCCATTCGGTGCTTGTGCCATCTTTTTAACCTTTGTTGCTCCAGTGGTTCCTGAAAAGAAATAAAGAAAATCAGGAGGTCTCGTATGGTGCTTGACTTTGAATGGAAGTTCCATTCTGTCAAGCTTTTGGGTGATATCTTTGATTTGTACTCCCCAAAACAGTGATGTTTCGCCTGAATGCTCTGGATCTTTAATTTGGTCTGACAATTACTCCTTCATTTGCTCTGTTTCTTGCTCCAACTTTTCTTCACAGATGTATTTTAAGATTTCCTCGTTCAGTTCTTCATCTGTCATCTGTGAAAAATATGCTCCATAAGTGTCAACCTGAGGATATAAAGAGATGTCAGATTTTAGGTCTTCATCCTCTGAGGCTGATGTGATTGGCTCAGATAGATCTTCTTCAAACATTTGTGCAAAGCATTCTCCAAGATCTTCATTTTGAGGCTGAAAAGTTTCATCCTCCTTTGTTGCTGCAATTGGTACTAACAACTCAGCTTCATCCTCGTCAGAATCTGAATAATAAAATTAAATTGAGACTTTGCTGGTTTGGGTTCCCAACTAATACCTCAGATTCCTGATACTGCTCAGCCTCCTCTTTTTCTAAAGTGTCATCGTGAAATGCTTGGTACTCGAAGGCTTCATCAGTGTCATCTGAAAATAGTCCTTGAGGTATGTAGCTCTGGTTTTCTGTTAATTGTCTCACTTGATCTGTCATCCTCTGAATGGATACTGATTGTCTCTGAATATTTTCGAGTTGATTCTGGAATGTTTCAAGCATTGTATCCAACTTTTCATCTCGTTTCTTGAACAAATCTTTGAGCATGTCAATCATCTGATCTTCTTCTGATTGTTCTGAATGTTGATGAAGATCATTGTAGGTGGGTGGTGGATAAGATGGAAAATGTGGTTCTGTGAAATGTGATGGCTCGTCATACCATGAAGGATCTTGATAGCTCTGCCACCCTGGATGGTAGTTGTATTCGCAATAATCTCTAGGGTGGTTACCATTACATATGTCACATCTCCCCATTGCGCCTTGTTGAGCAAATATGATATTGCTTGGTTCTGGCATCCAGTGATAATTGTTAGGCTGGACAACAGGCCTCAGAAAACCGGATTGTTGCTCCCAGATTTGGGGTGTATCTTCTTCTAGTAAAGCTCGTGATCTCTCAATCTCCCAATAATGTTCCATTTTTCAATCACCTGAAAACAAAAGAACGAAATAAAAATTACAGATAAAAATAAAGAAAATTAGATACAAGTAAATTAGATAGCTTCAAAATTAATAACTTAAGAAAAATAAGTCCCCGGCAACGACGCCAAAAACTTGACCGGCGTAAACACACAAGTATAACGCAAGCACACGTATCGTTCAAGTAGTATAAAAATATCGATCCCACGAGGACTTAATTCCTACTGTTGTTATTAATTGTTGAATCTATTTAATTACAAATATCTAATTAAATGGAGAAGAGAATGATTGTTTGATTGGTTGAATGTGATTTTCCTTAATTAAAATAAATAAATAAACAAAAGAAAATACTAAGGAAAATAACAAAAGACTCAAAGATCTAGGGTTGTGAATCTTTCTAATATCTTTTAAAAGATGATGTGATTATTTTATGTTTGTGTAATAAATCGGTTTACTAACCTGGAACACGAAATTATACGAAAGCCTTTGTCGATGGTCAGACGCAAATACCCAGTTTAACCCAATTGAACCATATGTCTATGTCAACCAAATTATCTGGATTCATTAAGTTTAAGTTCCAATTATGGCTACCCCCGCCCGACAGGTATATGTCTATCATGTAAGGAAATCTATTAAATGGTTATCTATCATCAAGGAAGATCGTGGGCTATTAAGTCTAAGGCTGAAACCTAAAATCCATATGTCTAGTTCATTTTAGATTTACCACACATCAATCTTATTGGTGATCAGAAAACAAGAAGCATTAAGCTTAAGACTTAATAAGTAAACCTTTAAATTACCCAACTATAAAATAACCCCTTATAAACCGGTGATATTAGAATTCATCACAACCCCATATAACTAACATATAACTAGGGCTAGTAAAAACTTAAAAGTAAAAGACATAAAGTAAAAATGCTAAAAAGTAAAAGACATAAAGTAAAAGCTGAAAAGTAAATTACAATAAAATAAAATGCTAAGGTAAAAGGATCAACTTTTACTATTTACTATTTAGATATCTCCCTTAATATAATATATTAACTTATGATTATTTAACCAACCAGCCATATAGGCGGTAACCTGATTAAGTCAAATTAAGTCCAACCAGCCATAAAGGCGGAACCAAAATAAACATGCCATATAGGCGGTAAGAAAATTTAATTACCAACCGACCAATCTGGCGGTATCCTTGATTAGTCAGGTTTAAACCAGATTAAAATGAATTACCACCCGACCAATCTGGCGGTATCCTTTTTAAGTCAATATTTTAAATAATGAATATATTATTTTTAAGGAGATTAATCTAAATAGTAACAGTAAAAGAATTATCTTTCACCCTCTCTGGGGAAGTTACCTCCTCATGGGGAATAGTAAAAACTGTAAGAAGTAAGAAAGTAAATTAATATTATTACAAATCGTAATTAAAATTATTTACAAAACTAAAAACTAAAAGAAACTAGATAGAAAACTCTCTATTTACATCAGAGAATTCAGAGAGGAAGGTACATTTGAAACTGAAATATCGAGCTGAATTTATAGGCGTCAGTAGGAGTCCGACGTCGCGATGCCAAGCCAGCGTCGTGACGCCGGTTTGTCGACGTGGCACGCTCTGGTTCGTCGGCTTCAGATTCTGGATAAGGTGACACGTGGCAAGGTCGTTGGATCTCAATTATTATGACACGTGGCGGATTCTGATTGGTCGGCTCAGATTCTTATTCGCCACGTGTCAGATACGGATAAGTGAGTCAATGATTGATGCTGACGTGGCGCTGACGTGATGACATGTGGCGAAAGTGACTGTTGGCACCATAGAATTGCGACACATGGCACGCTGTGATTGGTTGATGATGACGTGGCAGCCACGTGGCACTTTTACTTGGTCAACATGTGATCTGGATGATGACGTGGCAATGACATGGATTGACACGTGGCGATGGCGACTGTCTGTACCGTAGGATGATGATGACACATGGCACGGCACACGTTAGCAGATCGGCTGTGATGGTGACACGTGGCATGACGCACGTTAGCAAAGTCAAATTTTCTCAGATTCTGACTTGTGGACCCGGCTCACGTTAGCACTGTTCGGCGCACGTTAGGCGTCGCGACGCCAAGGGCTTGCGCGTCGCGACGCTGACAAATTACAAAAATGCCTTTTTTTCCAATTTTCACTGTTTTGGCCCAAATCACCTCGAGAGTGTCCTGAAACTTTATTTATCTACAAAATAACACAAAACACATCAAAATATTCACAAAACTCAACAAACTATGCAAAATATTAGGTTAAATGAGTGGGAAATAGTGATAAATTTACCACTCATCAGTGGACCTCCAAGTCCGAAACATATATCCTATATATGTAAATATATCCAATATATTTCCTAACCTTTTTTCTCTGAATCAACTAAGCCTTGGCTTTGGCTCAACAAGCTTAATGAAACCAGTTAAGCGTGACCCATTGACAGTGGGAAAGCTTCGTAATCGAGGTCGATGAACAAGAAGTGACCTTGACTTTGGCCAACAAATCACAACTTGCCCAAGACGTACGATATGGAACAAAGCTTTCGTGATTCAAACACATCCGCGATGGACAAAGGTCTTGACTTTGGCAAACAAACCAATGTCGATCTCAGATCTTGAGAGAGAATCACTCAATGAAAGGAAAAACGCTTAATATTTGATGAGGGTTTTTCGCGTAAATTGGCAACCAATTTATTATCTTTAATTAGGTCTCATCTTACACCCTTAAGCATGCATTTTAAAAGCATAATAAGGCGCGAAATAAATTAATAATGATATGCGGATGGATATATAACAAACTTTGTTCCTAGAACAAATCTCACACTTCCTCTCTCCCGCTAGCACTATTCATACTTCTACCCAATTACATAATACTTCTAAAGAAACCTCATTTACATTGAGGGGAATTGGTGAGAAGAGAAATACAATGAGATGAGGAGATAATAGGCTGGACACGCAGGTCCAATTTAATAAATTCTAAATTTATTACAACAATTTCCAAAATTTCCATCACCCTTCTAATATCCATCCGATATACATTATTCATTCGTACATCCAAGTATTCACACAAAACATGTTATTCAATCAATCTAATCCAATTAATTAAACTTTGAATTAATGCCCATCCAATATTCAAACAACGATTTGATTTGCGCGAGTCCAACTCGTTTAAGAATAGATACTCAAAGTATGTATTCTTGAATTATATCGAACTACAATTTTAAATTCAATTTTAAATTGTATCCAATACTAATTTATTTTAATTCTACCCAATTACATAATACTTCTAAAGAAACCTCATTTACATTGAGAGGAATTGGTGAGAAGAGAAATACAATAAGATGAGGAGATAATAGGCTGGACACGCAGGTCCAATTTAATAAATTCTAAATTTATTACAACAATTTCCAAAATTACCATCACCCTTCTAATATCCATCCGATATACATTATTCATTCGTACATCCAAGTATTCACACAAAACATGTTATTCAATCAATCTAATCCAATTAATTAAACTTTGAATTAATGCCCATCCAATATTCAAACAACGATTTGATTTGCGCGAGTCCAACTCGTTTAAGAATAGATACTCAAAGTATGTATTCTTGAATTATATCGAACTACAATTTTAAATTCAATTTTAAATGTATCCAATACTAATTTATTTTAATTCTACCCATTACATAATACTTCTAAAGAAACCTCATTTACATTGAGAGGAATTGGTGAGAAGAGAAATACAATAAGATGAGGAGATAATAGGCTGGACACGCAGGTCCAATTTAATAAATTCTAAATTTATTACAACAATTTCCAAAATTACCATCACCCTTCTAATATCCATCCGATATACATTATTCATTCGTACATCCAAGTATTCACACAAAACATGTTATTCAATCAATCTAATCCAATTAATTAAACTTTGAATTAATGCCCATCCAATATTCAAACAACGATTTGATTTGCGCGAGTCCAACTCGTTTAAGAATAGATACTCAAAGTATGTATTCTTGAATTATATCGAACTACAATTTTAAATTCAATTTTAAATTGTATCCAATACTAATTTATTTTAATTCCAAATTAAATAATTACATTTTTAATAGTGCCTTTTAGACTTGGATTCCAAATCCAATCCAATTGGGTCTCAAAAGCCCAATTAACATCCAATGTCAATTTAATTAAAGTCCAATGGGCTTTTAATTAATTCTTAAGGCATGGGCTTTGGCCAATATGGATCAAACCCAAATGTCAAGGCCCAATTAAGGAATCGCCATTTTTGCCAAAAATCAATTTAGGCCCATTAGGCCCAATTAAATTAGTTAAAGGCCCAATTGTCATATTTGGACTTTATGGAAATGGTTCTAGGCCCAATTGGATCCAACCCAATTGTCCTAAACCAAAATTGGCCCAACCAAGCCCATTAAGCTCAATTACAACAAATTAAATTAACACATCATTCCAAATTACATATTAATTTAATTAAAGTACAATTAACATAATTAATCAATTAATCTAATGTTTCCAAAATACTAATTAATCCAATTTAATCATGCTCAACATTTCCAATTCATGTCCAACATAAATTGAAGCAAAATCAATCTATTACATGCTATATAGCTTACGACAAATGCAAGAATTCATCATGCAATTTGATTTCAATCTAATTAAATTAATATTTAACATACAATTCATGCCATCAACACATCCAATTGTTAATTTTTAAAAAATCACCATGAGCAACCTACATTCGGCCAAGCATGGATTTTGGGAATTTTTGATCTAATCAATTTATCACAAATCCAATGATATACAAATCCAATTCAATATCATATAAACTCAACCAACTCATCAATTTAGGCAAAATCAAGCTCTAAGCAAAAAATCCCAAATTAAAGTCATGAACCCTAGATTTTCAAATCAAACTTAGGAGGCTCTGATACCATTGTTAGTTTCCTAGAACATGCCAAGATCGTCTAAGAGTGATTTTTGTGTGAAAAACAAAGAGGAGTTGCGGAAAAACTTACTTTGATTTGATGAGTTTCAAAACTTTTTCTTTGTTGAAGATGAAGCTCCAAGCTTGGAATAGAGTTCTAAACCCTTGGGTGAGTTTCCCTATCACATTGATTCACTCCTTTATGTGCTAGCAAGAACAAAAATTGAAAGAAAATTTTGCCCTCCAAGAGAAGCAAGTTTCGGCCATGGCTAGGGAGAGAAGAAGAGAGTTTTGTTTGCTGTGAATAGCAACTTGTTCTTACTTCCAAAGTTGTCCAAATTAATATATACTTAGTTTGTGTGTTGGAATTAGCTTGAGTGTGTCAAAAGCAATCTAAGCTTTTTCTCAACTAATAACAACTTCCATCACTAGTGTAGACATTTGATGTAAGTTGGTGGGCCCCACTTTAAATTCCAAATTTAAGTCGGACAATCCAACACGCAACTTCGCTCGAGCCCGGGTTCATTTAATTTCGAATTAAAAGAATTTTCCATTGCGACTTTATTAAATACAATTTAATTAAATAATAATGCCTCGCAATATTATTACGTAAGTCACTTACGAATTAATTCCAAATTAATTCGTTGCATGAATTAAAATCTAATTTTAATTTCGCATTGAAATCTAATTTCAATTAATTTATCTAATATATTTTTTAGCTCATTTAAATAAATTAATAGTAAAATCCAATTTAACTATTAAATTTCTTTACCGATTAATTCCAAATTAATCGCGTTCTCTCTTCTAGTCGAATTAATCCCAGATTAATTCTTGACGCAATTAATCCCAGATTAATTTTCTCTTTGGTAATTAATCCCAGATTAATTTATTGCCGTAATTAATCCCATATTAATTTTCTCTCTCATAATCAATCCCAGATTAATTCTTGTTCGAGTAAAATGTCATCGGTGAATCTTCGGGAAGCGACCCAAGAGATCCCTGGATATGTTGGCAGTAAATACGGTCATCGGACTATCCGAATACGTGCGTACCCGGTACCACGTTCTTACCGATTTACAAGACATGGTTGGCTTCTAGCAAAGCACTGTGCCTACCCAATTCTCCAGAAATATTCTTTAAAGGAATATATAATCTTTATCAGGCGTAGTATACGTAGTATTGCGTATTACGATCCAGTATCGGATGTCACGTGCAAAGCCCGGGCCTGGAATTGTGTCTGCCTCGTACGAATCATATATCGGATCACTGGCAACTAGTCTCTATAATCGGGTAATCATGACCTAGTCATATTATCCCGATGACCGCAGTACTTAAGAGTACCAGTTATGTATCCCTGCGCGATCATCATCTCCATATGACTGAAGTGATACTTCCATCTTGACATCACACCCATACACTACGATTCTTAATATACCCAGAAGAGGCGTACACAGAACCTGTTAAAGCCTAGACGACCAAAACCAAGCATACTGATTGTCGCAAGTATTAGCGATGCAAGTCTCAAGTTAAGACCAAATACACCTACCCTGATTCGGATTCCCATAGACACATAGTCATACTACCAATGGGATTCTGAAGGGTCTATTCAGAGCGAAGCTGTTTCCGTATCATCGGTAAACGGAACCTCCTATTACACTTGCATGAGTATCAAATACCCAAATATATGAGAACTATACCGTTATGCTTCCATAACACGCACAAGTGTAATACTAGCCTATTCCGCATTATCGATGTCCAATATCGATAATACTACGACTAGAGATATTTAATGATTAAACCTTACGTGGATTAATATTGTCTCATATCTTATTAATCTGGTACTAATAATATGGACTTTTATCATTTATATATCCCGTAATCCAATTACAAATGATAAAAGAGCAATTTCCTTTGTCATATAGTTAATTTGTACAATAACACAATGTTCTGTACAAATAGTGATGCTATGAGTCATAATTGTCCAACAGCATAGGTATCATGTACGTATTTGCGATCTAGTAAATTCATTGTCGTGGTATACTTCGGAAGCGAGTTCCGAGTGTTATTTAGAGATCGTAAATTTAAAAGTCGACTATACTATACCTTAGGGATTTGATGTTCATATCTATATCCCCGGTATAATATTGATAGTCTTTGAAAGAGAGATTATATGTATACAA